>SJJU01013648.1:0-16890 GCA_012932125.1 Conopomorpha cramerella
TCACGTTGGATTCTTACCAAGTTCACAAAAGAGCCGCCGCCGTCACCAATTGGCTGACCTCGTTCGCGCCAATAATTTCACGCCGCCATGTTTGTTTTCAGTATGGACAGCGAGTGCGACGCCATTGTCGCGAACGACTCCTACAGTGACGTCAGCGCCGTGTCCAAGAGGCAACTTAGCCAGGTAAAGATGACAGTATATTTTTTTTTAATTTGTGCCATGCTTAGGTTAAAGTTACTTAATTTAATTTCGGGCAATGCTAAAAATATTTTATGAATGGAGTTAGCTCCATTCATAACATATTTTTAGGTATAGAAAATTTCAATGTCGAACTGTAGGTAATTTTCCTTTTCATTAGAAAATACAAACTACTTGAGTATAATAGTATACGTGTGTAATTGTGTCGACACAATGGAGGGCGGCACAAACACAAGACCTTATAGTCACTGAAAATAAATGCCCTGCAATCTGCAAAACCTGTACGTAAAGATATTGTGAAAAAATAGTATTGTAAACCCAAGACAGTTTATAGAATTTAATTTACACCTTTTAATCCCAAACCGGAGTAGGCCGAGACACCTGCTATGTCAAGACAGAACTTTGTCTATATCTAATTGAAAGTGAGACATCAATTCTCATTTGAGTATAGTTAGTCTCCAAATGCTCGTTTTCACAAACTTCTAGTTAACACCCTTAGCCAGTTTTAGAGGTTACCTGACTATACAAATTTGTTCCTAGGTAACTCTTAAAGCTGGCTAGAGGTCCCCTAATATGTTGGTGAAAACGTGTTTAAGTCATACGAATGATATTATGGTATTATCCTACTAGTGAAACCAAAATTAACCATCCGGCAGTCAATAGGTTTGGAAGGTCTATAGGTGTAGATGACATTAATGCAGGTTTACAATGGGTTCCAAAATCTACCATTGGATAACATTAGAAAAGCCATTGGACGTTCTTTTTTTTTAAAGCGTATGACTCTACGGCTTTCACCCCTGGCAGTAAATTAAAAAGTTCTTCCTCTGTTCTATAAAAACAAACCAGACAACTTCGATTTTTTTGTTAATTTTTTTGTTATGAGTATACATTTGCGAAAATAAGTATGTAAAAACGTATTTTAATGGAAATTGACAAGACAGAAGTTTGTCTAGAGATTCATTGCGAAACCCTCGGCGATATTAGCGACATCTCACAACAATAAAATAAACTATTTTAAGCTGTCAGATGCTTGTCAAATAATGGCCCATTGACACATTTCTTGATATTCTCAATTTGCAATTATAGCGTTTTCTAAGCTATTCGTTGTCGTCTCTAGTAATAGTTTTATGACTATCAATGAGAAGTTGTCACGCAACCTGAGACCTTTGAAAAAAGGTTAACGTTATCATAACAATGAAAACATTAACACACTTTTAGTCCAGTATACATTGACTGATCTAAGTAAGAATGAACAAGCAAGATTAGCTCGGGATATAGTGGAAGTACAAATCGAGAAATGACCATTAAAGGACCTAGATTATTAATTACTTACTACAGCAATGGTAAGTTGAAATGCTATTCAGTTATTAAAACACAGGTATTGGAATATCAGCGTAACAAGTGAATTATGTTAATTATGTTATTATTTACTGGCAAAAAAAAGAAATGTTTTGCTAACTTCTTCGTGAATAAGCTGTCGATTTCTTTTGCAATATGGTATGATTGGTATTTTATTGCAAAAATTAGACGGTGTCCTGTCTTAGCTATGAATACTAATATCTAATGAGGTTGTGTAATTTTTCGTGATAGTAATTATTACAATATACTCCTTTGGAAATAAAATCCAATATGAACTTCACATCGTCTTCACACAAATGCAGGACATTTTTGGACGACTAATCCTAAATCTATTCTGATTGTAGCCCGACGGCGTGCTGACATTCGACTGGTCGACACAGCAGCAGGCGTACGTGCTCTCAGGCTACTTCTGGGGGTACGCCGTGACATGCCTGGTGGGCGGCGCGGCGGCGGAGCGGTGGGGCGCTCGACGCGTCGTCTTCATCACGATGCTCATCAGCGCTGTGCTCACAACGTTGGCACCTCAGGCTGCCAGATGGCACTACGGGGTGTTGGTCGCAGCTAGAATCGTCACGGGATTGGCTAGTGTAAGTAACATACGTAACTTCTTATACATTTTACAAGGGAACTTTATGGCCTGTTTCACCACTTGCTAATAAATTATTAGCAAGTGGTGAAACAGGCCATTTATATTTTTTATGGCCATTATATATAGGTATTAGTGGCGAAGCTAGGAGGTAAGCCGGTAGTGAAAAAGAGGCAGTTAACCAATGCTTATTTAGATTTTTTTATTTGTCTTACTTATTATTACAAATATTTTCAAGGACATTATCCTTGAAAATATTTGTTAATGTGCCTGCCATAGGTTTGTCTTGTACTACCGGCTTACCCCCTAGCTTCGCCACTAATAGGTATTATATATAAACACCATTCATATATGTATAGGTACCTACTTAGTTAACGAAACACACATTGGTACACAGACGTCAGTTACGTATGTATGAACAGCTGTCATCGGACAATTTAAATCCGGAATCAGCGAACCATGGACGGATATGGCAATGTCCGTGAGTTGGTAAAAACAGCGAATATTCATGGGTGCCTCTGTGCGTACACAGATATTTCCCATAGCTAATGCTGTATTGAGAAAAGAGCTTGCAAATTAATGTAGAACGAAGGACGTTAAAAATGTAATATGCATTTCGATAAACGTACCTAATTGAATAGGCTCCGACCGTAAATACCTACTGGATTGATTTGAAAAATTCTTTCGCCGTTGAAAATGTACACTCTATATATATATGTTTATTCATCATTCTATGGATATATTATGTTTAAAAAAATAATTAAAGTATCCTTACGATTTGAAAAATTCTTTCGCCGTTCGAATTATTTTACAGAACCTTTACGAAAAAATCGACAATACTGTGTAATTACTACGTAATATGTATGTAAATAGAGATTATTGCGTAAGGTGTATAAAACAGAAAATGCGTAGATGAAATCGCGGGGTGTGTACTTATTATAACGAAATATATTATACACGTGTGAATAATTTCATACATCTGTGCCAATAATTCACAATTTTAGCTTGGTTGAATAACACGGTTTGGTTTTGTTATTATCAATGTAGCCGATGCCTGCTTTGTATATGCACATGTATATAACCTATATTTGTGCCGAAATGTTAGTGTCTGACGTAATTTTACATGAAAAATTGTGTCACATGAAAATAAATTGCCCACATTCATTTTGTGCCACACACAAACTATTGAAAACCTGAACTAAAATATTGGCACTACATTACGTAGAGAATTTAGAGAAATAGGTACAATATAATACTTACTTATCTACTTAATTCCATGTTTTTAAATAATTATTACCTGGCCTACCTATTCCGAACTCAACATAATATTATATTATCTTTTGTGTATACAAGAACTGCCGTAGCGACACACTTCCGGTATTTTTATAAATGTCTCTTGTATCTTTACTTTTATAGATAAACTGTCGAACTACACGTCATATTGTTAATCTGGCTGTTTTTAAAATATCCGCTACGGCAGTGCGAGACTGTGCATTTCGATGCTACAACACAAGCTCACAAGCCAATACGTTCGATTTTTGGAGTTGACTAATCCTGAACTATATTTAACAGGGTTTCCTGTACCCGGCACTTCACTCACTGGTGGCCCATTGGGCGCCGCCCGCCGAGAAGGGCCGCTTCATCAGCGCGCTGCTGGGCGGGGCTGTAGGCACAGTCGTGACCTGGTCTCTTACAGGACCTCTCATTGAGAACTTCGGTTGGGACTACGCTTTTTATGTGCCTGGTAAGCGGCTTCCACAAAATGAAGAGGATTTTTTTTAAAATCAAACCACCGATCCACGTGGAACACTTAATTCACATTACAACATGTTTTACATATTATATCCGTCTACACGGGTATTAAGTATTCTATGAGCAACTGTCCCGATCACTAGGCCCATGTAAGACATGTTGTAGTGTGAATGTTTGGCCGCTTGAAACCTAGGGTATATATATTATTGACATAGGATTCCTTGAGGAAAGTTGTTTGGTATAATGGTTTAAGTGACTTTCTTGAGCTTCGTCAACGTTTTTGATTTAACGTAGTATAGTCCTTAATCTTTCTTTCTACTTCACCCACTACAAAAAATCTAAATTTTCCAGGTGGCATAGCAATATTCTGGTGCATCTTCTGGTGGTACTTGGTGTACGACAGTCCGGTCGAGCATCCGCGCATCTCCGACCAAGAGAAGAAGTATATCCTCGACTCTATCGGCGATAAGGTCCAACATACAGGGGGGAAGGTGAGCTGTTTTTGATCACCTTAAACAAAGGAGCATATTCTCAATTCGACTGTATTTTGTTTTTTACCTCAAAACTTGTTTGGGTTATTATTTTTTTGTTTAAAAGCTGGTGCTTCCCGTTTGGCCCCATTTAAATTTGGTTCAGATCGGAAAATAGCATCTATGAGAAAACCGCAAATCTGACTTTGATTGGTTGAAGTTCTTTAAAGTTATATATACTTACAGAGCGACCACGACTAATTTATTTATCTGACACTTTCAGTCCACATTGTGTGTTGACTGATTGACAATAAATATATATATATATTGACAATGAATAAATAATTATACATACATACATACAATGCCGACTGGAGGAAAAGTACTTGAAATATTTCCGTAAATAATTCCATTTACTGAAATACACTCGTGAGCAAAAGTTCCGGTTGAACATACGTCGTTCCGGACCAAACTTTAATAAATTTTATAATTCTGAAAGTGATATTGTATCAGTGGCATGCACACCATATAGGCAAAAAGACACTGCCTACCTTAGTATTTTGGCTACCTGACCTAATAATAGAGTTATTGCTAGATCTTTTATTGTTGTACCCACGACATTGGCTAACGAAGGTCCTGTGTTTTGTGGGTGGGTAGATAGGTAGGTAGATAGATATCGTAAAGACAAGTTACCTATACATAGGTGTCAATCCTTTTACCACCTTTTCCAATTACTACCTACCTTGTCGTAAAAGCCAGTGCACGCCACTGTATTGTATACAAGACGACAATACTTTATAACTTTCTTTTTCGCTATTTTATTGTCTTTTAACAGTTACTTTTACTCGGCTAGCTCTCCTCGATTGCTAGATATTTAGATGTGTTGTGTACACAAAATTATATGTGACCCGGAATTTTGGTCACGAATTACTGCTGGATAATCTCCTTTAATTATTGTACGCCACTGTAATTTATTTTTGGCTTCTCGTATCCAGCTTTTTCCAGCCATATTTTTCACATTATCAGCCCACCTTGCCTGAGGACATCCTACACTGTGTTTGCTGTCTCCAGTAATATTGAGACCATTATTGATCATTTCTAGGTCTCCCCGCCCTTCAAGAGCATCCTGACCTCGTCCCCGTTCCTAGCGATGATGGTGCTGCATTACGGCAGCAACTGGGGCCTGTACTTCTTCATGACTGCAGCTCCGAAGTTCGTTTCAAGCGCTCTTGGCTTCAACCTGACCTCGACCGGGACGCTCGCATCGCTACCTTATTTAGCTAGGATGATATTCTCCCTCGTTTTTGGTGCTATTGGTGATCGGTAAGTTAATAAACTGATTGGTTCTTTTTCAACACGTTATTTAGAATATACTTAATAGCCTTTATTTTTAATTATAGTTCATACATACCATAAGCGCCGTATTTATAAAAAATAAAACCTTGACTAACTAACTGACGTTTAATAAACCAGCTTGTTCTTATTTAGCGTACATTTCAGCTTTTGAGACCTTCACTATCAGTGCACTGACTCTGTTTTAACTTTATGAATACCACCAGAAGAGAGAATGATGGAATTTTACCACAATTCTATGTATATTTATAATAATTTATATGGGCAAACAGCTAGGGTACCGGAACCTTATGGTCCCTAGTCAGACATTTTTACATACATACTCTTCACGTCTCTCTCCGGAGGGGACCAAACCACCGAATGCCTTTTCAAACTTGGTCTTTACTTCTTCTTTCAAACCGCAACACATTTACCTTTAGACTATAGCGATTTAGCGTAAATGCCAATATTTCAAGAGACTATAATAAAAACTAAGAAAAGGACAAAGGTAATTGATATTGGAGGATAAAGGCCAGAATAATAAGGCTTCAACGTCTTGAGTGGTTAAACAGTAATTCAAACGAAATCACGGAAGAAAACAAAGCAAACAATAAGCCACGAAGTGCTTTGTTATTTTATGACAAAAGCGTGTGGACGTCTATACCAACCTTTATTTAAATTACACCACGCTTCAGCAACTGAGAGCTCTACGTAGAGCTAAATAGTAAATGACAATACAGAACAAACAAAACAAAATGTTGTATAAACTCAAGTATGTATTGTGCATAGGTATTGTAATCCTGAACAGCCCTAGGCGCCGGTTTCACATTGGTACTAATTTCCTATAGTAGCGTCGTTCTAAGAAGTCACTATTGATGTATTCTTATTTCTTCGTAGGAGGTGCTACTTTGTATGCACACAAGCTAGTATTTTGAGATTAGAGAGACCTTTCTTATTTGACTTCTTAGGATAATGCGTTTACATAAGTTTGTTGTTGTTGTTGTGTTCCTATGGCACCCCAGAGGTGCAGAGGGCCTTGACAAGATCACGCCACGCCTTCCTGTCCTCAGCAACGCTCTTGGCCACGCTCCGGCTCACTCCTGCGGCACGCAGTTCACTCTCGACGGTTCGGCGCCATGACTGAACGGGACGGCCTCTGGCTCTCTTGCCGTTTGGAGGACGCCACTCGAAAGTGATACTGGCATTATTTGATGCTCCTCTTCTAATTGTATGGCCTATCCATCTCCATCTCCTCATGGCGATTTCTTTGCCTATGGGAGACTGGTCACACAATTTCCATAGTTTGGCTAACGTGAAAATCATCAGGGATACGGATTTTGTTTATGAAAATTGAAGCCATGCTAGGCACGTAAGATAATGTTTAATTTACGGCACTGACATAAAACACATGGATGCTATTATCTCCAAGTTCTACTCTTAATTCTAATTGATCGGAAAATATGTAGGTAGATCAATCAGTCTTTCAAAAGCCTATAATTATATAATAAGTACAGTCTTGCCAAAAGG
This sequence comes from Conopomorpha cramerella, assembly GCA_012932125.1. Taxonomy (NCBI): domain Eukaryota; kingdom Metazoa; phylum Arthropoda; class Insecta; order Lepidoptera; family Gracillariidae; genus Conopomorpha; species Conopomorpha cramerella. The sequence continues at coordinate 7,225 of SJJU01013648.1, forward strand.
CATTGAAACCAATTTGTCGTCATATAGTTTGAATACAATAATTATCCAAGCTTGTCTCCAATTTTATTAACCGATTGTTGTATCCATTATATTGCCCAACGTATGTTCAATACTGATCTGAACTGACACAATGTTGGATTGGGTCCAAGAGTAGCACTTGAAAGTAAAAGTACCTACCGATGATTAATGATAAAATTTTAAACAATTTCACCCTTCTTTACAGGATTGTGAAACAGAACATTGTATCAACGACCTTCATGCGGAAGTTCTTCACTCTGTTCTCTCACATCGTGCCCGGCTGTCTGCTGATCGCGCTGGGCTACACGGGCTGCGCGCCCATACTCTCTGTGGTCCTCATCACGTTCTCCATGGGCTCGAATGGTGCAGCCACCCTCACGAACCTGGTCAACCATCAGGACTTGGCGCCGAATTACGCGGCAACTTTGTATGGCATTGCTAATGGTATTGGTAATACCGCCGGCTTTGTGACGCCGCTTGTGACGGCGCATTTTACCAAAAATGGGGTGAGTCTTGGGAGATTTTTTGATAGGATAGATAAACCATTTACTATCTTAATGAAGGATTCATTGCCAATCAGGTCATACATTATAAAACATGGCGTAAGAAGCGACCTAAGGAAATAGGCATGTACACACATCAAAAGTGTCTGGGGATCAAGTACATTTTGAAGATTGCAATCAAGAATATGTTTTACAAAAATTTAATTCATTCATTTTATTCAAAATGTGGTGATAAGTCATTGATACAGGCATGGGGAATTAGGTAGGAGATCAATCCAGAAGATTAGATTTAATTTAAATAAACTAGATTTTTATTTAGAGCTAAAAATGTTCTTGATCCCTAGACACTTTTGATGTGTGTATTAAGAACATGAGAGGAATTATTGGAATTCGGGATCTAGAAATAAGCTAGGATTTATTTTCGTTATCTTCAAGTGATTTTATGGATGCAAGTTAAAATGATGTATATTGTATGTATGTTTTATGTTGTGTGATGACATAGCCAAATTCAACTCTACTGCGATTTATTTACTATTGCCTCACAAAGTTCTCTTGAGCCAAATCTTACCAAACATTTATTATTCTAGAACGGTTTTGCGGAATGGCGACCAGTATTCTTCGTGGGCGCCTCACTCTACCTCGCCTCAGCTATATATTTCGTTTTCTTCGGAACTGCTGAGACTCAGTCCTGGAACTACGTTGCACCGACCGAAGACGAGCGGAACAAGCGACCCAGCAACGGTTCTAATGACACTACTGTCACAGTCACTGTATCTAACGGGAATGCTACAAATTGATAGATACATCGGTAGGTAGAATACCTGCACAAGTGTACATAATATTATGTGCCCACTGAATTTGAAAAATTGTATATCTTAGAGAGAAAATATAAAAATATTGACATCGGGTGTATTGGGTTTTATGTACGTGACAGTTTCTGAATATTGGCAAATACTTAAAAGTTTTAAAGCATATCAAACATTCATACATTTTGAGAAGATGAAAACCCGAAGACTGATAAGAAACTTGGGGATATACCTGCTAATGTTCGGGAAGTTATTTAATAAGATGTTCGTTGCAAAAATCTTGGATTTAATTATTAAATGAATTTAACTGAAATATAGAGAGTAAGACCACTGTAGAAGTTCTACTCTTAGAATCAATGTGTAGATCGGCCGTAGACATACATATATTTGACATTATCGTGCATATAATAAAAATTGTAGTCAAGTTTGGATCCAGGGCGTGTCACCGTCATTAGAAATACCTCAGCGTTCTTATCACAAAGCTTAGATTATTTTTAGTCTCGGTTTAAACTCGCCCGTTGTCTCATTCTGACCTTCACAAGGTACCTACAACGCCAGGGTTTAGCCAGCACTTAACATAAACCACGTTTTGTTATAAGGCTACAATGGTGTTATACGATAGTAATTTTAGAAATAAATCTCTTATTTTGGTAATGTAAATAAATATCGTATTTGTATCACACAAACGTATGTAAGTAATTAGTTAAGGATGATTTTGAATATTATTACGAAATGTAGGCGCCTACATTAGTTATAGGCACTACTGAAGATGTAGCTTACAAAAACTTCGAAGAAGAGATAATGTAATTAAATTACCTAGACGTATATTTTTCTTAAAATAAGTAGGGCTTAAATAGTTTATGTAATTTATCAATTTATACATTTTTGGATGCATCCCGCTTTTTTTCCATAGATATTCTTAATTCTATAGAATTAATTAAACTTCATTCCAATGTTGAAGTAGGTATTTGAAATATTAATGCAAAGTGCTGATCGACAGTTTTGATTGCGTTTTCAGTACGAGGATTAGGCTTCATAAAACCAGAGGGACGGTAGTCCTCACGAATGTCATTTGACGATTGTAAAACGGGACAAGAACCATGGCTCATGATCCACCCTAAGGTTGAATCGCTAACCGTGTGTTTCCACCGGCGAAACAAGCACAAGAAATTATGTTTGACATGGGCCTCTGTTCATTTGTTGGTGAAACGACATGACCAGCGTACATGGTACAGCGTACATATGTGTCAAACAAGTTTCCTTGTTAATGTTTGGCCGGTGGAAACATAGTGTTATGAATATTTTCATACTAGACAGTTTAGACATTTTTTTAATGGGGAATTTTCTGAAAAACGTCTGTCATTACTGTTATACTTTCCAAACAAAGTTTGACAGTAATGACAGTTCTCTGCCCGAAAAACTGTCCGAAAAACATAAAAGAAAATTCCCCATTGTCACAATAAAACATCTCTACTTTATTGTTTGTGCGTTTGTGTTTGTGTATACATACTTTTTGAGGGTGTACCATACAGTGACTTTTATGAAGAGGACTTGGACTTTACTTTATCAAAATTTTGCTCAAAGCACTTATGTATTCAAATTCAAATTTTTTTTTTTTCATTAAATCAATTACAATATGTTTCCAGGATCCCCCCATTTAAGTTTAAGAAAAAAACCTGTACCAGGATGTATGGAATATGACAGAACTTATGCAATATTTTGACAAAGTATATATCGCTTTATACACGTCATCTATAGAGGTAGTATCATCAAAAACCTACCACGACTGTTCTCTCTCGGAACAGATTTAGGTTGTTAAGTTAATATAGAAAACAAATCCTAATCGTGGATGTATGTTTGCCTATTTCGTATAACCAAGGCCAATTTGCATATCAATACTTATGACATTTTAAAAGATAAAATATTTGACTGTGATGTATATACATTTATGAATAAATTGTTTTTTAAGTACTTGTTGTATTTATTTTAATAGGCCTACCCAAACTTTCAATGCAGCGTAGAACAATTGTATAAACAGTGTGTCTTTTGTTCAGACTTAATGACCTACTGGTGGGTTTCTTCCTCTTCTCCTAGGATTTATCTCTCTCGTCTAACAAGCTTATAAGAGTATTCTTGTTACTTGTTCCGAGACAATCGTTCAACCTCGAATCGTATAGGAGAGTCGTGGTCAAGCAAGCACATGTTTTCAAGTCGAGGCAAGGCAAGGCGTCAAACTTCGCTTCACGACTGCTGTCAAGACAGGAGCTGGGACCCACAGGCTAAGTACGGAAACGGTCTATATCGATCTTCCTTATATACGGTTACGGCAGGGGGGTCCGCACCTAGTGATACATAACTTCTGACATCAGTTGCGATCATCAAAGCTGAGGTTTGAGCGTTTCATTATCTACTGTTGGATGGCTTTTTTACCTTTATTCCTTTTTTTCACATTAGACAGTCTTGGGCAGCTAGGTCCACCAGCTCAGGTCGGTACCAGGTGCCACCTTCTCCACCGACAGACTAACGTTGCGTGAGAGCTACCTGGTCACCTTTGCCCGGTCTCACACCATACTAATCTCTGGCCATGTAATCATGGCCATACGGTTATCGGGTGTCTGTAGAACCTAACTGGACTTTTCTAGTGAACCTACTGCCAAGAAAGTATCCATCACCGTATAAGTACTTAGAGGGTTAAAGGAGTGGAACTTTGGTTAACTGGAACTTATATCAAATAGCTAAGAATTATGAGCAGCTTCATCACAACAGTGATCGAACTTCACTAACGTAAGTTTATTTGATCTTCAGTTGTCTATTGTTTCATCTTAGCTACTGCTGAGGACGACAGGGAAAAATAACCTCCTATAATCTTTATCCACGAGGAATGCATGAATATTAATTAGCGTTAGGAATGGATGTATTTCACAACCCAAATAACCCCATTTTTGGAAGAGTAGACAGCAATAAACTAGTAGATACCTATAACACAGTTTGGACTTCCAAACCAGCTTTGGGAAATAAATAAGACACCCCAATTTAATTACAAATCATTTCATATATTTAGCAATAATATGGTTGTAGTTACAGTATATACAGGATAGTACTATACGAATAAAACTCTCTATCTTAAATCTTACATGACACATACAGGTAGATTTATAAATGAATACACGAAGACTAAACAACTAAAAAAAATAAAATGTTACAAAACATGTAAATGTATGTGGTTTTGATTTAAAATTAAACATTCCACTGAACCGTCATTTATAGACAAATATTCATTGAATCATACAAAAACATCAATGTACAAATTATAACACCATTTATACTTTCCAACTAGGTACTATTTTAGTTCTTTGGGATCGCATCACCAAAACAGCGCGTGTTATGGTCACAGAGACAGGTCGAGGCGGGATAAGGCATCGCTTAAAAAAAGTCAAAAATGGCATTTAGAAGAGTCACTTGAGTCAAATAAAATAACTAAAGGCTTACAATTAGGCTACATTCACACACACACAACCGACTGTTGAAGGTTGCAGGGGGCTGAATTTCGTCAGAAAATAACCATACGAATAATCGCTTCACGATCGGCCGTCGTGTGTAAACGTAGACTTGCCGCTCTTACAAAACTTTAGACATGTCATGCAATAATAAATATCTACTTACTTAAAACGTAACATAACGTCAACAATAAAACTTCTTAGACCTCTCAATTTATCCGTAACAATTGATTTTAAGAATACAAATCATAATAATCAGTCGCATAGTAAAATTTGAAAGATCTTTACATTATATATTAAGGGCATCTCTGAGTCGAAAACATTAATACTCTGAAGATAATAATATTTGCAGTGTAAAGATAGACCCTCTCATGCAAAAAATGTTCATAACGGCAAATGTTATTGCGTTCACGAATACGTTAATCGACTGGTAAAATACAGATATAACCGTCATCATGTTGTGCATGCATGTAATGTTCACACGTACGACTCAGATTCTGTGTCGGAGTCTGTCCCATCGAGAGCTAGAACGTTTTTGCCATTCTGATGGTCCGGTCCGGCGGGCGGCTCGCGGTACTGAGGCGGTACCGACTTGGAACGGGACACCTTGTCGTCCTTATTCACATGTACGGGAGGGAACTTCTTCAGAACACGCTGGTAGATCATCTTCCTCGGAGGTACTGGCGGCGGCATGTGCGGTGGTTTTGTTTTAATGTTGTTGTTTTGCTCCGGCTCCGAACTATGGTATTCGGGCTGGACGGTGGTTGGTGTGGCCTTGTAGATATCATTACCAAACTTATCTTCGTGGAAGATGTCTCGCCTGCGGTTGTATACGGATGTGTAGAGCGGCTCGATGTGCTGCGTCGTGTAGCAGTTTTCGAAGGAGTTCTCGCTCGCCGGTGAATCTGTCGATCGGCTGTTGAACGAGCTCTGCGGCTGGTACAGGGTATCGCTGCTCCCTGAGTCACTCGGCACTATTATCTCGGCCATAGACTTAGAATGGTTCAATCGATTGTTGTGGACGCGTAGTCTGCTTTTATCATCTTTGTGCATATTCTCTACGTAAGAGTAGGAATTTTGCAGAGGGTTCATTTGTTTTTCTGTTTCGCGGGTCATAGTACCTGCAGTTTGAGTGCAACTCTTGGTGCACATGTGCGCGGGATCGAACTTCCTCCTGCGGCACGAGTTGCTGATGCCCTCGTATTTGGTAGAACGTTGTCTTTCTGTGGTGTTTGAGTCATCGCTGACCTCCAAACTCTTCGTCCTCGCCGCTTGACGAGTCCAGTCATTTCTTGTAAAAATGGTGGCTGCCGATGTTGTGTTGGCGTCGAGTTTGTTTTGCGAGGTCTCTGGCTTCTGGCCCATGTGGCCATAGATCGACTCCGAATTGTTGGAGCCGTTGTAATTGGCACTCTTGCCCTCCCAGCCGGAGTACACGCGAGAGTAGTTGTTGCTCGGGCGTATCTCCTTGTGAGGGTACTGGCGCTGCAGATTTTCGGTGAACAGCGCCAGATCCTGAAGGTTACTGTACAGAAGGTTCTCCTGACTGGAGATCAGATCTCGCTTATCTATGTTTTCGTGTTTGGGCTCTAACAAATTGTCAGAGCTTTTAGCTCTGCTGAAGTTTTTTACATTCTTTTCGATTTCCTGTGGGTCGGCGTACAGACTATAGACTTTAGATGTACGGGCCGTCTTTGAGACGTTGCTCCTCGGGGGCTTTTGCGGTTCCATCCCAGTAATGTATTTAGCTGGGCTCTGTCCGTACACATCGGCGGAACGTTGAAGACTGGCCTTTGACACGTAGTTCCTTTCGTCGATAGCATTTGTGATGCCTATATTGATTGTGTTGTGGATGTATCTTTCACCCATATAAGGTGCTGACGAATACATGTCTTCGTTTACATTATTGTAGATATCTGATTTGTTAGAGTACACTTGCCTTTGAGGAATTTGGGGCAAGCCATTGACATTATGATTTTCGGTGGAGTATCTATTCAGTTTCTGGTCTTGTGGCAAGTTGCAGGTGGGGGCTGACATGCTGTGGAGTATGTTCCTAGGCGCCGGACTATTCCCGCCGTTACTGTTGGAGTCGTCTTCAGACAGCGTCAGTCCAGAATCTCTACTTAAAGACAGCTTTTCTTTTCTCGGCGACGAAAGTTCCATGGAGTCGAGTGATATACCAACAGAGTGCAGGCTGTCACTCTCTTCAGCTCCAGAGTCTAACAGAGCGTTGGATGATTCCGGACTGCCGTTGCCTAGAAGGCCACCTATCTGTGGTCCGAATAATGCCTCTGCCTTCACTATGAGGAGTTCCACAAGCATTGGCACAGCTTTGGGAGCTTTTTCACAAGGTGAGTTAGGCCATAGGATACTGGGTCCGACGCAGACTCCCAGATTCATGGGACACATCAGGTTGATGTTCGACTTCTTGGCGATGGCTTGGAGCAAACACACGAAGTAAGTTAACATCGTATAGTGAGACTTCGGCAATTTGAGCAGCAGTGAACGTACGGCGGGAACTTTTTCAGCTTGAGGCATACCTGTAACATAACATGGAATTATGAGTACAAATGACAATTAACTAGTCTATTATATAACAATGACCAACAAAGGTATAAACATGACTAATCAATTTCGGTCCAGCGAGGCAATTGTTTTCATCGACAGCAAGAAAAACGGGTCATTATCATCGAAAGTGAAAACTTAGTACACGGTGTATGTTACGTGGAATTTTTGTTGCGATTTTGATGTGTTTCCTTGTCTTTGTATTTCGTTTGTCGTCAGCGTTTGTTGTATTTTACGTTTACGTAAGGTTTTATACAATGCGCCATTATGGATTCACCATTTCCATCTTTGAGGATTTCTTTTCGCTTAGCCGGTGGGTGTGGTGTGAAAGTGACTTGTCTAATATGATGCAAGTTTGCGATGACAAAGGAATGTAAGTATATGTATACTAACCAAGTACTTGCAGCCAGGCGGGGTATAGGTCGGCTGAGAGTAGAGGTTGGGGCAACGCGCGGAAGAACTCCTTGACGAGCGCGGCCTGTAACAGTACCGGGGCGCGGTCCAGCTCCACGCACCCTTCTGACAGCGGGCCCAAGGCATCCAGCTAAAATACATTATAATTAGTTAGTTATTCTGAATGATGGAGAGACAGAGTGTGTCATAAGAATGGCTGATATTAAATATTTTTGTCAAAGTGCATTTATAAGTTAGTGCTACAGTGTTTTTTTTTTTAGAAAAGTACATACGTTATATAATTAGTATTATCAGATAGAGAAGTTCTGTATTATCAGATACAGAAGAATTTTCGGAACACAAATTATTTGAGTAGAAGATTTACGGATCAATAATACTTCATAAAATTTTAAATAACTCTTATTATATGTTTATACGAAAGGTCTACTTCTCTATTTTGGATATAACTTTAAACCAAAATATACTTCCCAAGAACATTTTTTTCCCTACGCAACAATTGTTCCTTTAATTTATTCCTGACAATTTAAACGGCATTTCCTTACCTTATCCCTCAGCAACCTGAGCGCTTTAGCATTAGCGCTCCGGCGGAAGACGCCGTGTGTGAGCGGCGCGGCGGCGCGCAGGCGGCGCAGCGCGTGCAGCAGCACGGGCGGGGGGCAGCCGCCGCACAGCCGCGGGAGGGGCACGCCGAACAGCCGGCCCCCTCGACGGAGCAGCCTCAGACCTCGGCCTGGAGTTGTGCTGCCGCTGGAAGGGAAGAAATAACGTTTGTAATGAAAGATACAGTAACGATTTATACCGCTAGGTGGCGCATTGTTACTGGTTCTGATGTCACAGATGCAAAGATCTTTTGGGGCGTGGATAAAAAAACTAATCTTGTTTAAGTCATGTGAATATCACAAGTATAAACAAAGTACTAAAAAACAAATAATTCAAGAATAGGAAAAACATAGAAGGGTGAGTATTTCCATTCAATATTCAGTTATTATGCGACAAAAGATTATTGTCGAGATGTGCTCATCTTGCAAACACATCAATTTGACTAACATACTAACGAGGGTGTTGTCACTAGAGATTTTGTTTTATCTGTTTGTTCGCCAGTTATTGATAGCTAAATAGTAATTACCTACTTGTATTGGACCTCACCGTAATAGCTGAGCGTATAGCAGAAAAAAGTAGTCTTTGAAATGTCAGCCCCTCGTAGCAAGGAAAGTAAAGTATCAAATTAAATAAGTAATTCACAGCTGAGTCTATCTTTTCTATCGGATAATTGATAGAAAGTGAATTAAAACCTCGTGTAAATAAACCATAGTAAGGTGTACAGTAAATCATAGTGACGCGCCACTTTCCCCGGCTAGCTCTGCGGGGGATCGTCTCACTTCTACTGAGAATCTCTTGTTTGACTTCAGATTCGTTCTGGGGTCAAAGTCGCAGATAGACTAGAGTTTCATTCTATTTCCTGTTTTGTGTTTAGGTACCTATATCAATTATGACATTTTCTTCACAAGATATAACATGATTCACGTACATAATCTACAAAGGATTGGACATTTTACCTCCCAGACTGACACAGGACTGGTGTCAGTGTGACTGATGTCAGTCTGACTGATGTCAATCTGACTGGTGTCTGTCTGATGGGTTTTTGAAAAAAGCTGGTTTATTGTATTCTCATATTTGAACTGTTAAACTCGATGAAAATATGATAACATTTTTAAAATTTCCGTCAGTGTTACCATTTAGAAAAGATATGTATAAAAACTTACTTCTTGAGCGCTTGGTTCTTCTTCCTCAGCTCGAAGACTAATCCGCAGGGGTTATTCTTGGCGTTGACATGCTCCAGGTCGAAACCGTCCTCGTTGGACA
>SJJU01013652.1:0-15175 GCA_012932125.1 Conopomorpha cramerella
CGATAAAGTCTTCAATCGTCAAAGTCATGTCAAAATCTCATTAAAAAGCGAGGGTGGATCATCACATTTCATTGCAGCGTAGAACATTACACGGGAAGAACAAATTGATCCAATAGGAGTCCTCTCCTTTACTTATCACTCTCACTACATTATTTTTCATCACCACACATTAATACACTAATTCCAGCACATTATTACACTAATTCCAGCACATTATTACATTAATTCCAGTACATTAAAACAACAATTGCAGCGAAAACACATTTTGAAAAAGAGGATTAAAGAAAGGAATATAATAAGTTGAGCGCCTAAAAATACTAAGTTGAGCAGCAAAATTACTAATTGAGCAGAAAAAATTTTGATTTTGTATTTATTAGCTGACCAAATCAGTAATTTTGTCGCCAAGTCAGTATTTTGGTTAGGTTAGGTTAGAATTTTTTGATGCACGTTTAAATACTATCCTTAAAGAAACCATTGGCCATCTCATCATGCCTTCCCGCGGAAAACTCCGACTTTTTACTTATCACAATAAACAAGTCTAACTTATTGATATTTTAGTGACACAGGAAGTATAATCGAAACTGAAAAACCACTTTGTGCTCTGCTGTGTTACCCACGGTTGATTCCATTTCCGTGGGAATTTCGGAATAAAACATACTTTGGATGTTGTACCATTCTACTAGTGAAAGAGAGACAATTTTTAAAATTTAGTTATTTTCCCAAAAGATGTCTTGATCATCAAACAAACTCTCTCTGACCAAAACTTCTTGCAAAAACTTCAATTAATTCTTATTGACATCAATATTCACGTTCCTGATCAGTATTCTGATTGACAACCGACACAGAACCTAGTAGTGACCTCTTTATGATACAGGAAAATGAGATTAAAAATAATTCATTATCGAAATCCGTCTTCATCATCAGCCACATAACTTCTGCTGCTGGACGCTGCTTGGGGTGAAATGCCAATAATCGCCACGCTTGGCAGGTGGATTGGCGATCGCAGTGATGTTGTGGTTTAACTCACAGGGAGCGCTGCTGTCCGTTCTCTGGGGAGCTCCCTCTTACGACCCCCACGACGAGAAAACTTAGGCTAGGATGGTGACATATGTATTCTATTCGCCGTCACCACAAGGCGACGGTTTATATGTATGAAGCGGACTAATTTAAGGCTAGCGGACTGTAAATGAAATAAACTTTGAGTGAAATATTAGTTTATTATTTTTAGGTACAAACTAGTAGAAAGACGAGTTGGTAGAAAGACGATATTGAACACTATGACAATAAAAGTAAAAAAGCTAAAAATACATACAAAACAGACAATCAATGTCAAATATGAAATTAAAAGTAAAATATGTGATAACATACTAACTACCCAAACCAACCTACCCTACCAAAATAACTACCCCTCTGGGAGACAGGCGTGAAGTGTATGTATGTATGTATGTGATAACACAAAAAAGAGGTTCTGAACAATGTATAAAAACATATTGTTCAGTCTTTATAATGTTAGTGTAGTTGTTGGTTCACACGCCCTTCGACTACATAAATGAAACAATCTTGACAACTCTGTCTGTCCGATACTAAACAAACTTGTGTAAACACGAAGAAAGGTGTGTTCGCGACATTGAAATAAAAATATTTTGTTTGGTGTGTTCTCTGTTTGTTTGTCATTCATATTCTCGTACGGTCGGCCAAGAAAATGGTATATCAGTTTCGATGACACTTCCTGTGTCACTAAAACATCAATAAGGTAGAGTTGGTATATTGTGGCAAGTGAACAATGAACCTTAATGTTTAATGACATTCATATGAGTTTCAACCTTAGGGTGGTAGAGCAGAGTCTTGGCCGACTGTACATACAATTGTTTGTGTAAAATGTAAGCATACAGTTATACTAAAATATGATCTATGATAAGTAAATAATTATCACTCATATTTTAGTCATCTTTAAATTGCACACATCAAAAGTGTCTAAGTATCAAGTACATTTTAGAAGATTGCAATCAAGAATATGTTTTACAAAAACTGAATTCATTGATAATTTATTCAAAATGTGGTGATAAGTCATTGATACAGGCATGGGGAATTAGGTAGGAGACCAATCCAGAAGATTCGAATTTATTTAAATAAATTAGATTTTTTTTTAGAGATAAAATGTTCTCGATCCCTAGACACTTTTGATGTGTGTATTATAAAAGTGAGTGAGTAAGAGAATAGGTTGCGTGGACTGTGTTGTTAGTTATCTTAGTAGCTTCATAGTCATAGCATTTATCATTTTAGTTTTCATACAAACTTAAAACACCCCGATTCGTATGCCAATAGATATTTTATTTTCAAACGGACATTAAAATTTATTCATAGAAAACTATGGCCAGTATTCTGAAACAATATTCTGTAGGTACTTCAGTGTTACTGATGGATGAAGGCTTTAGTTTAGTCTACTAGCAAAGAACACAAAAAGCTACCCCGTCTCTGTATAATTCCTACGACTTTACGACCTGCACTTAATTTTTCTTTACTCCTTCATTAACATTTTCGACGCTCGGAATACTAGGTGTTTAGTATACTCGACTCTATTGCTAAGGCCATAAAGCACCGTGAAATCTGTACCCAACCCGAATAATGGCTCCCGTCAATCCTTCGTTTGTCAAGTTATTTGTAAAATTACAGATTCGTCTCACGTCGTCCACGGCGACGCAGACTTGAGCAAACTAACAAGGACACGAACAGAAGAAAAAAATATCATCACCGTTAACTTGTTGGTGTTAATCCCTGTTTCAGGAGTAACGATGGTAATTTCACCGCTCGGGGTCCGATTCTCATAAAATGTCGTGTTCTATAAAACATGATTTAGAATGTTTAGTACGTCGTAGAAAGAAAATGTATTTTGCTGTTGAAGAGCGTCTGTGGTCCAGTTGGTCGGATACTTGACTTGTAACCGGGAGGTCCCGGGTTCGAGTCCGGCTACTGGACGTGTACCAATAGGACTCTTTTTCAGACCCTATGTACGCAACGCAACGCTCGTACGGTGAAGGACAACATCGTGATGAAACCCGCACACCACAAGGTGTGTGAAACCTATAACGGCGATGGGCTCACACCCTGTCACGTTGGGTTAAATACGCTCGGTGAACCGTGGGTACTTGCTTTAGCAAGTGCCTCTGCCTACCCCTCTTTGGGTTTAAAGGCGTGAAGTGTATTATTTTGTTGTGTTGTAAAATGTATTGTGTTTTGACAGTTTTTGCACGTGTTGTATTTTTCTATTTCTACTATTTTTCAAGGTTTAGTTTGCAAAGTAAGCCTTGAAGTTTAGTTTAGTTTGTAAAGTATGTGTTATTCGGCATTGATACTAGTTTGTCGATTAATAGTCGTGACGTCACCGATCAGGTTGATGTACGTACTCACCTGGTACCTTAAATGTCGACGACACCAGAATAGTTAGCCCATTGTCGAAGCCAAAATTTGTAAAAGCCCGCTCTGAGTCCTGATGGAGGGCGGGCTTCGTGCTAGCTTAATGCTGTACTGTGGAATAGAGAAACGAGTCGAGCTAGAATTCGACAAAAAAACTGCTAGTTTTTTTTTAATTCAGCTACTGGTGACTTAACTAAACTACCTACTACCATAGTTGAAGTCTTCTTGGTAAGGTCATTTTTAGTCATAAAATTACGTAATGTTATAAACTTAAAATTAGTTATCAATATAATTATAATTTACATAACATGATGACTGAAAATACGTATTAAAGTCTCACGAAGTCCGCCTTTTGTTTATTTCTTCAATACATTCCTTTAAGAGATCGCATTAAGAAAAATTCTCTGCGCGCAGAATTTTTATAGCCACAAAACATTTGCCCCATCTCCAATTCGAAATATTTCAGAGCGGAGCGGATGACTGATACAAAGAGAGGTTGTTAAAACAAGAATCTAGAATCTGTGGGAGTGCCCAATATTTACATCTTAAAAGCATTTTAATATTCACTACACTAGACACGTAGACAATACTTCATAAACTGGAGAGGGGTTTAAAATTTTCTGCCAAACAACCGTTAAAATGCAAATACCGAATGGATTATTTATAACTTGTTGTTTTATGTGAAGCTACAATCATAATGTTGGTTTGAGACATAGTTTATGTATCGCATTCGCACCGTATTGTTGGCATGTATCAATTTGCATATTTGTATTTTTCTTTGAAAACGTTTAATTATGTAAGTAAAAACTAACGCAAGAATGTCAGCAATTCCAAATCTAAGTACACACGATATAAGGTCGTTTTTCAAACAAAAATATGTAGGTAATTAGCTGTCGACTGTACTAACTGTCTAGGAGGAGGCACATATCACACAAAATTGCGCAAAATTAAATAATCCAATTCGTTCACCTCCAAAAATGGATTCCACGAAAGTCTGGCTTCACCTTTTAATTTACGGACAATCTAACCTCAACATATTTAAGTCAACTGCTAACTCCCTCAATGCAGACAATTTGTACTATAACAGCTCAAACAACATTGATACAGAATAGTTTTCGTAAACCGCAGTCTTTAGAAATCATATAGCACGCACAGTTAGCGTAAAAACCGAAAGCTAAAAGACTGGAAACCCGAAATAAATATGCTAAAAGAGAGGCCAACTTTCATCAGACTGAAATAAAACTGAACAATAATCAAGGCGGTAAGAAAATGTCTGTGCCTCACACGTAAACCCGCAAATTAGTTTTCACCGCTTTCGGTTTTCGCGGTGAATTTCAGAACTTATAATTTAAAGGAACCCAATGTTCTACTCTCAAAGAAATTGAACTAAAGATTGTATTTTAAAACAAATTACTCGATCAGCTGCCAATTAACGTTTCGTCTCGTTCTAGGTAATGCATGAGTAATGTGATTGGCAAGTGTGGTTCTGGGAAAAAGAATTTTGGAGGAGAGAACACCACTTTCGACTAAACAATTGTTAAAGCAACAGGGCAATTTTGGAGATATACCTCCTAAGTCACTTAGGCTGACATGGGATTTAGACGAAGAACTAACGACGGTACAGTATGTGATAGGTGACCAGCCCCTCGCCGAATAATCCTTTTTTGTTGTTTTCCGAAATATCCGCATATTCCTGAGATTGCCTTTTAGAAAAAATGGGCGTATTTTTTCTAGCTGTTCTAGCTAGTTTGCTAGCATTCTTTTTAAATCCAAGACCAGCATAGTGGGGTGTAAACAATATGTTTCTTGCTACTATTGCACACTTGTACCTACTTTAAAGTACTGTACTGATGCTATCATCAGTACAGTACTTTAAAGTAGGTACATAGTATAGCAGGGAGATGTGAGTGAATATGGACGAATGCAATACAGTCTAAAAAGCCACACCGAACTTTCACAGTTTCAAAAATAAACAAAAGCAAAGTCTGAATCGAAAGTCAATAGAATCACTCCCAACACTGTCTGATGTACTTTCGGTTTCCCTCTTTGTTATTTTTATCGACAAATAATGACTATCGATTGAACGGTTGGAGGGACATCACTACAGTTCCAGCTACTACTTAATACTGAGCCTTTATACTCCATGTGTTTACTATTAGACGGTTCTGGATTCTACTTTGGTTTGCTACTTTATTTGTGCTGTGCATTCTGCCGAAGTGAATTTTAACTTGAGCTCTGTATTGAAGATGCAACTATGGATCTAGAGATCAAGAAACGATCATTTTGTTTACATCAGCTCACAATATACCAGACATCAGGTACTCATTTATTCATAGAGATTCAAAAGCATCCTGACAAGAAATATTTACCTTTTCCTTTATCACGAATGGTGAGTTTTTTTTTATTGGTCGTCGGGATGTTTTCTAGAGAAAGTGTTTCTTTCAAACAGTCTATTTGTAAACAAGTCTTGTTGGTTTCTTGTACAATATTTTAAGACAACTTTCGTCGTTTCGGTTGCCTGCTGTGAACTTTTTTAAATCACTTCACTTCATGCCTTTTGATCCAAAAGTGGGGTAGGCAGAGGCGCTTGTTAAATCAAATGCCCACAGTTCACCAAGCGTATTTAACCCAACATGACAGGGTGAGCTCATCGCCGTTATAGGGTTTACACACCTTGTGGTATGCGGGTTTCATCAGGACGTTGTCATTCACCGTACGAGCGTTGCGTTGCGTACATAGGTTGGAAAAAAGTGCCATTGGTACACGTCCAGTGTTTTTCACAACATCTTCATTAAAGTAGTAGGTAGTTTATTCACTTGCCATTATTGATCGATCTGCTGTTTAGGCGACTATGGTCAAAGTTAAAAATCAAATAAAAAAACATACTGACACGGGTTCGAACCCGCGTTCCAGGTCAAGTATCCGACCAAGCGGACCACAGACGCTCACTTAATAAATATCAATTTATTAATTTAAGGTAGATGCCAAACTTACTCATGTCACGGTTACATCCTAAAGACCAAGATTACTTTATCTATAAATTTATTCTACTAATTTTAGTTTCTCCTACTGTCGACTAACCATTTTTCACAACATCTCCATTAAAGTAATAGTTTAGTCACTTGCCATTATTGATCGATCTACTGTTTAAGCGAATTTAAGCTATGGTCAAAGTTAAAAATCAAAGAAAAAAAAGTACTGACAAGATGTTGATAGCCTAACCTAGCCTTGACGCGTATTTTTTAATCGCCAATAAGAAATAACTCAACGAAGTGATTTTCTAACTTACAAACTTTATGTCGTTAGCAAAAATTAGTTTAACCATTTAAATTTTTCGTCCCTATTATTTCAATAGTTTGGGTAAAATACGCTTGGTGAACCGTGGGCACTTGCTTAGCAAGTGCCTCTGCCTACCCCGCTTTGGGATTAAAAGGCGTGAAGTGTATTTATTTATTTTTTTATTTTATTTCAACTGTATTTACAGCAGAAGGAATGGCCTTATACATTTTGACAGGCCCGTTGGTGTAGTGGTCAGCATGTCTGCCTCTATTCCGTAGGATCGTGGGTTCGATTCCTACCGTTGACAGGTATATGGGTAAAGAGCTTTTAAGTACTTGTTGGATGAGTCTGGGTGTTTTATTTTGTATCTAAATAAAAAAAAATGTATTTATGTACGTATATTTAGTTGTCTAATTCCATAACACAAGTGTTTAGCTACTTAACATGGGATAAAGACAATGTGTGTGTTGTTGTAAAATATGTATTTTTTTTATGTGTTTATCCAATAGCAAGGTATAATCCATTAGCTTTTACAATATACTTGACACAGAACACAGAACTGTATATTTTTTATCTATTTGCCTCTTATAATCAATATTTACCATCATCTACAAATTGTCAGTTCTAAAAGCATCAATTCCAAACAAATTACTGAATTTTATATGCATACATGCATCTCTCTCTTTTTTCTCCAAATGTAAAAGAGACAGACATAGGCCGTGATAGTGTACATCAATGGAAGGGGGTAAAGAAAGTGAGTTTAGTCACGAAATTGTCATTAATTCGCGATAAGGCTGATCGATGAATGATCGGACCGAAGGGATTTTGTTTGATCGAAAGACGCGTATTGGGTTGAAAATATTTTTATACATTTCTCTACAGCCTGTATACTGTAGAAGAATGTATATATAAGATGATAAGGACCCAATGTTCTGTACCCTTTTAAGGTGAAATTTAGTTTCTAGAGACCTTGCTGAGGCCATTTCAGCAGGGTGGAAAAATAAATTCACCACATCGCGGGACTAATAAACTATTAATATAACTATACCTCAGTTATAAGCCGATTAATCCCTATGGGAAGTTGGCAGAAGAATATAGTGTACATGAAAGCCCTACGTCATCTAAATCTAATCCATTAAATACATTGCGAAAAATAATAAACAATCATTTTTAAAGAAAAAAATATTTTAAAGATTTCAACAAGTACAAGCCGCCCAAGTCGATTTTTTTAAATTTCTCTCGTTTTGTCGGGTCTCCTATCATCAAACGCTGATTTCTTTATCACGGGACCACTTTGGAAATATCTTTTAAAATAAAACAAAAAAACATTAAAATCCGTTCATAAGCCGGCGAAGTTACCGGCGAACAAACATAAAAAAAGAATAAAAATATTCGGTCTAATTGAGAAAGAATCCTTTTTTTAAATTATTTAAAAAACAAACGACTTCAATCAGTAAACATTTATGACTTATTTATTAACGGTTTTTTTTGTTAGAACTGAAAAAAATGAATGAATGAGTCATTGAAAAGGAAAGGAATGAAAGTGAATGTTAGTAAGACCAAAGTAATGGTAGTCGAAAATAATGAGAGGACAGTTTGTGAGTGCATGATTGACGGTGAGAAAGTTGAACAAGTGGATGAGTTTGTATATTTGGGATTTCTATTTACAAGTGATGGAAAGTTTGACAAAGATATTGAAAGAAGAGTGAGTGCGGGTAATAAGGTTAACGGTGCCCTTCGAAGTGTTATGGAGAGCCAATTCATGTCGAAAAAGGCAAGATTGGCTGTCCATGACGCTGTAATGGCACCTACCTTAATGTACGGGAGTGAAAGTTGGGTATGGCAGAAGAAGCATAAAAGTAAAGTCAATGCCGTAGAAATGCAGTCATTGCGGAGCATGAAAGGTGTGACATTGAATGACAGGATAAGGAATAGTGTGATAGGGGAAAGTTGCGGTTTGAAGGAAGACGTAGTGACCAAGATTGAAAAGGGCATGCTTCGGTGGTTTGGGCATATGGAGAGAATGGATGAAAGTCGATTGACGAAAGAGATTATATGGGTGATGTAATGGGCCGGGTGAGTAGAGGTCGCCCCAGAAGGACATAATATGTTGACCAGATTGGTGATGTTCTGGCCGAAGGTGGCGTGAAAAGTACTCGAAACCGGAGGTCATGTATGAAAAGATGTATGAAATGTAGATGAAGCAAAAGGGGTATGTCAGGATCGTGACAAATGGAGATCTGTAGTCTCTGCCTACCCCTCTGGGAGACAGGCGTGAAGTGTATGTATGTATGTATGTATGTAATCTCTAAGCGGGGTAGGCAGAGGCACTTGCTGAAGCAAATGACTACGGTTCACCAAGCGTTTTTAACCCAACGTGACAGGGGGTGAGTCCATCGCCGTTATAGAGTGCACATACATTGTGGTGTGCGGGTTTCATCACGATGTTGTCCTTCACCGTACGAGCGTTGCGATGCGTACATAGGCTCTGAAAAAGAGTCCAATTGGTACGCGTCCAACAGCCGGATTAGAACCCGCGACCTCCCGATTACAAGTCAAGTATCCGACCAACTGGACCACAGACGCTTGTTTGTTTACATGTAGTTATTTAAACTTCAAACACGTTTGTAGTAGTGTTTAATAACTTACGCAAAAAAAAAAATATGACTGACAAATCCTACCTACAAGCGATATCTGGAAAAGAAATGTTTAGTAACTCAATACCGTTCACCGGGTATATAGGCGCGAATATAATCAAAGACAAGCTCGAGCTTACCTTTGTTATTTTACTCGAACGTTTCGACGCAGTTGCATGCGTCGTGCTCACGAAATGTTTAGTGTTTAAAAATCGTATAACTTCTTATACAGATAGGTATATTTGTCTATTTACTGACTTTTTCGCATTGTATGAACTGGCACCGGCTCGGGATCCTTCCTGTACGCCCAACTCCCCTCGCCCGGCGCCCTGCGGGGTACGGGTTGATCGGTTGGCGCAGGCCCCAATTTCATGTTTTCACCACAATTGATGGATTGTATGGGAAGACCCTATTCTTTTTCCGTTTCGGAACGTTGACACCTGACATAATTAACTCAGTAAGCTCTACAGAAACAATAAAATTGGACTAAAAAGCTTATATCCGGCTCGCATTATACAACCGTTGCTTTCAGACCTCTGTTACCCGGTTAAATTTGTACAACGAAAACTTTTCCGAATAGAAAACAGTTGATCTTATGAATATTGCTGCTTGTACAGTCGCATGCACAGCTTATAGGCTGTGCCTGACTGACTTATTTGTGCTTAGAAAATATCTTACAATACAGCTCAAGATGTTCGAGACGGCATAAAACTGTTCTATCGAGCATTCTTGTTGGAACAAGGCGGCGTTTGCGCCGTGTTATGAATAAATTAGAAAAGTTTCCAAACGCGACTTATTCGTATTTCCAGTTATCTAGACTGTATAATAGTCTTGCAGAAAGCCCCTTGTTCAGAAACGCAGTTAGTACTTGCGATAGGCGATAGATAACGCGCATTTGGGGTAAGTTAGTGGTGGCGTTCTTAGGTAGATTTTATCAGTTTGAGTATGGTTTCCTAATTGTTTTTTTTTGTTGTAAATACATGACCGGGCGGAAGGTGGCGTGATGAGTACTTTTCACGTGCCTTCTTCCATCTGGACATTAACAATCTGGTGGATATCAACGCCTTCTGGGGCGACCTCTACTCACCCGGCCCATTAAAACACCCATATAAATCTCTTTTGTCAATCGACTTTCACCCCTTCTCTACATATGCCCGAACCACCGAAGCATGCCCTTTTCAATCTTGGTCACTACTTCTTCCTTCAAACCGCAACTTTCTCTTATCACACTATTCCTTATCCTGTCATTCAATGTCACGCCTCTCATGCTTCGCAATGACCGCATTTCTACGGCATTTTCTTGACTTTACTTTTATGCTTCTTCTGCCATACCCAACTGTCACTCCCGTACATTAAGATAGGTCCCAGTACAACGCCATAAATAGCCAATCTTGCACTTTTTGGTACTTAGGTTAATACTTGTTTCGATTATTTTTTTAAATGAACATGGGCTTGGTATGGATAGTTTTAAATAAAACGTCATCATCAGCCACATGACGTCCACTGCTGGACGAGGGCCTCCCTCAATGATTTCCAAGATCATTTGGGGTGGAAATGCAAATAATCGCCACGCTTGGCAGGCGGGTTGGCGATCGCAGTGGTGTTGTGGTTTAACTCACAGAGAGCGCTGCTGCCAGTTC
The DNA here is from genome assembly GCA_012932125.1 of Conopomorpha cramerella. Taxonomy (NCBI): domain Eukaryota; kingdom Metazoa; phylum Arthropoda; class Insecta; order Lepidoptera; family Gracillariidae; genus Conopomorpha; species Conopomorpha cramerella. Next base: position 10,970 of record SJJU01013652.1, read on the forward strand.
TCTGGAGAGGTGACGCGGTCGCCTCTTACCTTAACCGTGGGCATTTGCTTTAGCAAGTGCCTCTGCCTACCCCGCTTTGGGATTAAACGGTGTGAAGTGTATTTTTTTGTAAGAAGTTCTGAAGTCGCTAAAAAAACAATATACATAGCCAATAGAAGAGTTAAACCAAACGCCTTGTAGAGTTACTCGGCAGTCGGGCAAAACGGCCTCAATTACTCACAAACAAGAGGATTCGTTCTGATACAGTCGGGTCGGTACTTCGCTTTGGCGATTAACTTTATTTTCTATAGAATTAATTAGAAGGTTGGGAATAAAAGTGGGGGGAGGGGGCTGCGGCAATCGACCTACCGCACTTCAGAGATTCATTGCTTAAAAAAGTGCCTGCGGGTTTCGTTTTATGGGGGTTTGCCAACATGTTAATAACTAACTGTGCGCGAAATGATTTGTATCGGCGAATACGCATTGATATTCTGAACAAATTACTTGATCTATAACTCAATATAAATGAAAAATGAAATGAGCGTCTGTGGTCCAGTTGGTCGGACACTTGACTTGTGATCGGGAGGTCGCGGGTTCGAGTCCGGCTACTGGACGTGTACCAATGGGACTCTTTTTCAGAGCCTATGTACGCAACGCAACGCAACGCTCGTATGGTGAAGGACAACATCGTGATGAAACCCGCACACCACAAGGTGTGTGAACCCTATAACAGCGATGTGCTCACCCCCTGACACATTGGGTTAAATACGCTTGGTGAACCGTGGGAATTTGCTTTAGCAAGTGCCTCTGCCTACCCTGCATTGGATTAAAAGGCGTGAAGTGTATTTTTTTTATAATGTCTGTTTCATCAAAATATGATCTTACTTGATCTATGTCTCTGCGTTATTGTATTTTTTAAATGTTATTGAAAACAGTTGCAGGTTTAATTTTAAGAAAGTATTTACTTATCCACATCATCATTTTTATTTTATTTTGGTTTATTGGAGTAGAACATACTTAAACTTCTTATATCTATACATTAATGTAAGAAAGTACAACACAAGTAATTTAGTTTAAATCCTTAGAACATACTCACTCATTAATATAAAAAAATAACAAATAATATACGCTTAATAGAAGTCATTGAATTACAACCATTAAAAGTACATAAAAGTAAACCCGGGAAATTAGGAACCAGGGAAATCATCAGCGCTTATTGGACACTGCTGGACATAGGCCTCTCCAATCACACCACTGTGATCTGTTTTCGGCTTTTCCACCTATCTTGCGCATATTATCAGTCCACCTTACCTGAGGGTGTCTTACACGACGACCTAAAGGTACTATCTTGATTGGTGATATCTCCAACAAACAGAAACACCTACCGTGTCCCCCACTGTACCAACAACGCGGTTCCCACTGACAACTCCCTCACCACATGTCAAGTAAGTTCGCAACTTGCACTGACAACTTTACTATGGAGGCTGGATACCAACAAGAGCAGGTACATCGATCCACCACACCAAAGAAACGCATAGGAAACGCCAGTCCAATTTATATTGGTCAAAAAGTTTCTATGGCGAAGTTTTCCCAATAAAAGGCCAGGTTTCGCGACACCCGACCGATTTAAATTGCTACCTGTTTTCAGAGTAAAGTACCGAAGAACGCGTCAACATAAAATGTATGTATGTTTATAATATTTTGGACTATCTGCGCGTAGTTAAGGTATTCTTTGCAGTGTGCAATGAATGAGCTGGTTCACGGTAGGAAGTAAGTTTGCGCTTAGTTCACGAGATGTTTGTTTATAATATTAACTGGTTAAGTTTGTGTTGTCCAAGCACTTGTTAAACAGTAATTTATTGATGTTCATAACAATGTGACAAGCAGCATGTGGGTCCTTCTATTGATGTGTGTAAGCTGTCATGTCCTATCCAGTATTCTGTGACGATTTATTGTCTCTACAGAGACTACCAGTGGCGTGTACACCATATAGGTAAAAAGACACTACCTACCGTGGTATTTTGGCTACCCGACCGAATAATAGAGTTATTGCTAGATCTTTTTTTGTTGTACTTACGACATAGGCTGACGAAGGTCCTGTGTTTTGTGTGTGAGTAGATAGGTAGGTAACTATGTTTCGTATATGGAGAGAATGGATGAAATTCGTTTGACGAAAGAGATTTATATGGGTGATGTAATGGGCCGAATGAGTAGAGGTCGCCCCAGAAGGACATATACAGACCAGATTGGTGATGTCCTGGCCGAAGGTGGCGGGACAAGTACTCGAAACCGGAGGTCATGTATGAAAAGATGTATAAATGTAGATAAAGCGAAAGGGGTATGTCAGGACCGTGACAAATGGATATCTGTAGTATCTGCCTACCCTTCTCGGAGACAGGCGTGAAGTGCATGCATGCATGTACAAGTTACCTATACATAGGTAGTCAATCGTTGGGAATTACTGCCTAACTTGTCATAAAAACCCTTTACGTATGTGCAGTCTGCCAAAAAAATAACTTTTACGAAAAAAGAACCGACTTAAACACGACTTGTGACGGGTCCGTTGGTGTAGTGGTCAGCATGTCTGCCTCTATTCCGTAGGGTTCGATTCCCACCGCTGACAGGTACTTAGGTGACGAGCTTTTAAGTACTTGTTGGACGTGTCTGGCTGATTATTTATATAAGTATGTATTTAAAATAAAAAAATGTATTTAAGTAAGTATATTTCGTTATCTGAATACCCATAACACAAGTGCTTTATCTACTTAACATGGTATGAAGACAATAAAATATCAATAAGCTAGTTATATTTTGACAGGGAAAAAGTGAAATTCATATGGGTTTCATCTTTAGTGCGATAGACCAGAATCTTGACCTACTATAAAGACGATAAAAAAATGGACTAAAAACACTTCCTGTTTAACCTAATTTCCAGTAAGGTACAGTTTTTTATAACGTGACACCATCTTTAGTAATTAGATTCACAATTTTTTTTTCAAATTACTTTTTATATCTCATTCGCCATTCGTACTTTCAACTAAGTAGCTTTTCTGTACAGATTTTTGTTTAAAAATGTCCTTAAAAGTTTTTATAACGTGACACCATCTTATCTAATTACAATCACAATTTTTTTTTCAAGGTACCTTTTATATCTCTTTTGCAATCGTACTTTCAACTAAGTAGCTTTTCTGTACAGATTTTTGTTTAAAAATGTCCTAAGTAGGCAATCCTCTAACGCGGAAATACCATCAGGATCTCGAGATCCATTAATCAGCTCACCCCAAACCCAACTCGAATTTGCCAAAGCAATTCGTCTCTTAGACTTCCTGTGAAATGTGTTCGAGAAAAATTTTCAGTTAGTGCCCTCATTTCGAAAGATCTTTGCGGCCTACATTCGCAACCAGTTCTTCCTGAGATACAAAAAATACAAAAATTGTTTATTTCATTACAAGGTAACAACATATTTATATAGGTTTGGGGGCCTGCTTGTAAGCAAAAAGCCTGTAGCTAGTCCCGCTCTTTTGTAATTTATAATAACCAAGTTTATGATACAGATAAACTAAATTTTAATTAAAAAAGAAAATATGATATAAGGATTGCCTGATAGTTGTACAAAGTACCTACCTACAATTATTACCTAGTTGTACATTTTGCAAGCTGACAATAACGCGACCTACATATCACCGTGAATGTTGCTTTATATACATTGTATTCATTATTTTATAATCAGTTTTTATCATAGAACTCAAACAATAAACAGTGGAAAATACCAATCATCTACTTTCAATTAACAATCTCCGATCTCAGAACAGGAACAGATCATATGTTTAGAGAAGTCATTTCTCTTACAATAGTAGGTAAGCGTTGAGTGTGTGTATGAATGTATGTGTGTGAAGGAGAGAGAGTGTGTGTGTCCTGAGATGGTGATATTTATTTCATCGAAGACTTTGTCTCTGGAAAATAAGATTAGAAGTCTACACGTGTATTTTATCATGAGGCCTCGTCTATTGGGAGATCACTCACGAACAAATATTAGGTTACTTAGTCCCGTATTCTGTAAGGTGAACCAATCCTCAAGTAAGTTACCTCCACGAGTGTTGACAGATAAACAGATGGACAATAAAGATAGGTGAGCTATAAGGGTTCCGTTTTAAAGTACTCAATATCTTTATTGCATTACCATAATGTTATAGTAGATGTTACAAATTTAATACAGTGTATCAATGA
>SJJU01013653.1:0-12545 GCA_012932125.1 Conopomorpha cramerella
CCAGGGGTAGGGTGGGTCCAGCATGCCCAGATTCACGGTGTATTCCTCATGGCACTACTACTAATAATATAGGTATATAAGTACTACTATAATATATATTAATGCTAATTATAGTTTCCAATCAGAAAAGTGGGTTGGGCTAGATCATTTTAATTTGTTAATTGTATAGCTGGCTCACCAGGTTAAAATTGAAACCTAGTAAGTCAGTTTTTAAGACCAAACAAAGCATCACACCTTTCCTCTTTATAATATTGGCAACTCCCCACGATTTCATTCGGGTAATTTCAGTATTTCATACAAACTATAACACCCTCTATATAGTGACGCGTCCCACGCGTTTTGGCGTGTCACCCGTGTGTGGTTTTATAATAGGTACTGTGAAAAAGGACCAAGAAAAAAAATAATGAATTAGAAAATTAACATAGGCTTTATTTAGAAAACTATGCATAATATTTAGTAAACATTTATATCACAATATGCATATGAGACCATTACACACTTCATAATGAGGGATATCATTTATATAATAAATTTCAAGTATTTGGAAGCATAACAGTTGTATTAATATAGTTATATGTTAGTCAAATTCTCTTTTAAATATAAACACCATGAACTGACTAGTTAATTACAACAGTTTTTTTATAATTCTGTATATCTATTAATAAAACATAACATACATAGACATAACCTCGTGTCCAAAAACCCCCGAGCGGGGTGGACAGATACTTCTAGCCTCCTATAATGTGGGGTGGCTAACTTTTTGAGCCGTATTTTATGGTAAGTTTTAGCAAAAATTAGATAGGTATAAAATTAAAAAAAAAAATCTTGTGAAAAGTTTTGAGTTAATATCTTGTATATCCAAGGACTTAATAGATAAAAGTTATGGATTAAAAAAACTGAATTGTTTCGCTCTGGCAGTCCTTGATTGTACAAATAAGTTGTTATCTACTTAGTTTCAAAAGATACCCAAAGGCTACACTTGTCAGTGGCATGCTTTTTGGGCGATTCCCGTAAATTAACACGATGTAAATCGACACTGACTCTTAACCCTTTATCAGGCAGAGGGTATATAGATCCCACTTAATGTTGAGCTTTAGTCCGTAGAAATACAGTCTAAAATCAATAAATTTCAAACAAACCTTCTGCCTGTTTAAGGGTTAAGCACCATAGAAGCGATTACGGGAATACCTATAAAACATGCCACTAATGATATTAAAAGTTTAAAACGGGTATTATAGCGCGAAAATTAACCAAAGATAAGCATTCAGCTTACCTTCGTTGTTTGCAATAATACCCGTTTTAAACTTTTAATATCATGTCAGTTCGCGTTTCCTTAAAAATATATTCCACTAATGAGCACGTGCACAAGTACCTTCGTTATTTAGGTTACTAAGTCTGGATACTAAACAATCAATCGATTGACAGCCGATAGCTTTCGTCAATGAAGATGGGCGGTGTTCTTTCAGTTTCTTTTGAAGCAGATTCGATCGATGCTATCTAAGTCGCGTGATCCACTCCATCATTCCACCAGGCAGGAGGTGGTCAAACATTTGTTCATACTGCATTAAAGAGAAAAAGAAAAGAACTATCGATTGGTGTAGTAACAACCTCACGCTGCAATTCATTAGATTAAAACATATCGACGGCTTCCTGCCAAAAAGGCCTAAGCGACATTTAAGTAATTTTACAGGAGAGTGGTTTAAAGTTTAAGAAAAGCAAAGTTTTGTAGGTAAAACACATAATCTCTGCCACGTAAGCGACATCAAAGTCTGTCATACAGCTATGAAATCTAGACCAATCGACGTATAAAAAAAAGGTGATTCAAACTGCATACTCAACTCGTTTTGCGCAAAAATGTCGCTTAGGCCGCTTTTTGGCTGGAAGCCATCGATATAATAAGCCTGTAGTTCTGTAGTTATATCCCACTCATTTAGTAAGCTATACGAAAAGGACAGGTATAGGTAGATTAGACCTCTTTGATTAATGTGTTATAAGGACTAGACATATTAAAATATTAAGGTAGACGACATTAAGTAATTATTAGTCAATTGGTATATACTATCTTCGATAATGAAAAGTATAAACAAAATAGTACAAAAGAAAATATACTTGCAAAGAAATTTCTCTAATAATGGGTTTACAAAATGAAGACATTAATTAAATTTGGAACTCGTGATTCATATGAGTAAACAGTCGCTCTTTCATTCCTCATTGAGTACCTAATTACAATTTCAAAAAAGTTAGTCAGGTTTTTAGCGGCAATTATTAATAATATAACCCCCCCAATGCTATGTAAAACTTTGAGAACTATACCATTTAAATTGTCATATCTGTGTTAACCCAACAATTCTACAGAACTCATTAATGGGCAAGAATCGGGTCTACCACCCTTGAAACTCATGTCGTTAAGGTTTTTAAAACTTGTCACAATATGACACTACCTTATTGGAGTTTTAGTGTCATAAGAACTGATAGACCAACTTTTTTTGCCAACCGTTCATAAAAAAGTAGTTTTTCCCGGTAAAACGTGTCCTGCACTTTTTTTTCACTAGACACGGGTCAGGGTTTAATCTCATTCGGGCCAAGTTAACGCGCCGTCACGGCACGTGTCGCGCTAGTCGTTTGAGGCAGGCGCTTCGTATTTGGTCGTTTCCGGCGCGCTCCGCTTCCGCCAGCACTCTGCGGAGGTCGTTCGTTCGCTCATTCTTGGCTGCTAGGATGTATGCCGTTGATAGTATACGGCACGATATGTAGCAGGATATCTGAAATGAAAGATAAAGCAAACGAAATTAGGTAAAAGGGCGGAACGCGCGTAGGCGTGGTTGGATTAATATTTTGTATGTGGTCTGTGCATTAAATGGCAAATTCGTATTTCGCGTGCAAAACCAAGCATAATGGCGCGCCGTCATACATACAATTATGCTGGAGTGGTTATGCCGAATAAAGTGACGTTTGATTCTTGTATCTAATCAAAGCGCCCCTATGGAGTATTTGGTAAATTTTTTTTTGTTGCAGGGATCAAGAACATTTTAACTCTTATAAAAATCTAATTTATTTAAATCAAATCTAATCTTCTGGATTGGTCTCCTCCCTAATTCCCCACGCCTGTATCAATGACTTATCACCACATTTTGAATAAATTATGAATGAATTCAGTTTTTGTAAAATATATTCTTGATTGCAATCTTCTAAAATGTACTTGATCCCTAGACACTTGATATGGGTATTAGTGGCGAAGCTAGGAGGTAAGCCGGTAGTGATTAACTTAACCAATAAGTGCCTATTTTTCACTACCGGCTTATTTAGATTTTTTATTTGTCTTATTTATTTGAGCTATAAAGTCCCTACGCTACTTAATTTCCTTGAAAATATTTGTTAATGTTCCTGGCATAGGCTTGTATTGTATTACCGGCTTACCCCCTAGCTTCGCCACTAGTGTGTATGTATTACAGAGGTCAGCGAGGCTTTGTATATTGTAAAAGCAAATATTATGAAAGAAATAAAATAGTCTTTTTTATGATATATCTTGTATCGGAAAAATGTAACAGAAAATAATAATGACAAGCACAATGTCAAAAAGACGTGTTTACAAAATGAATAACATTAAATCATTAAATATTACAGGCTAATATTAGAAAATAGTATAAAACATAGTTTTAACATAATATCTGTGGTAATTTGGAAAAGGGGGATAAGTCAAAAATACCAACTTTACAGTAGCGTCAGAAAACCGAATCGCGGCGTGGGTAGTTTTGGTTGATGTATTACAAATTCTTTAATGTTTAAAATGTATTTATGATACAAGATTTAGAGCCTAAGGAGATGAGTGCAGTCAACGCTCTTTTTCCATATCAAAAAATACCTTTAATACATTTGTCTCATTATGATAATTTAATACATTAACTTGAATGACCCTTAAAAATGCATATGTACGACCTTTTCCCCTCCTCCTTTTTACCTTAAAATCTTTATCTTTAAACGAGCAATTCTTGTATATATATATATAATTGGAATCTCGGAAACGGCTGCACCGATTTTCATGAAATTTGGTATGTAGAGGGATTTGGGGGCGATAAATCGATCTAGCTAGGTTTAATTATTTTTTTATTACCTTAATTAAATAATCGATTTTTTACTCGAGCGAAGTCGGTCCGTCCAGGTACTGAAATGCAAAACCTTGAAACATTGCAAATGTGTGTAGTCGTTACCCTGTATAGTGACGCTCTGTATGTCGTGTATGAGCGTCTCTGCCTGCTCGTCGTGCAGCTGGCCGCGTCGCGCGCACTCGCTCACCACCGCGGCCACGCCCGTCTCCAGCACTTGGTCGCTCATTAGGCTGCCAAATTATGTTCCATATTTAGCTCAGACCAAAAACAACTATGTACCTATAGGCAAACCATTTAACTGGCGGAACGCCCGCGGGGCTATAGGTAGATGGGGGCGGGGTGCGGTACACAAGCGATTACTTCTTTCGATTTATCTCGAGATATATTTGAATGGAAAATAAAAAAAGTTTGTCAAATAAGATACTGTGTAAAATTGTATATCTATACTAATATTATAAAGCTGAAGAGTTTGTTTGTTTGTTTGAACGCGCTAATCTCAGTTTTGTCTCGTTTACATTTTATTCCGAGCGTCCGTACACAATAAGTCGACTGTACGCCGCGGAAGCCGGTCACGTACGAGCATTGTCACTTGTGCTCCGAGCGCGAACCGCGCCAAGGCCTCTGAGAGTTTCTTCCCGCCCACCTACGTCACGCGTTGGATCCTAGCGCCATTCGCTCATGAGTTTTCTTCCCCATTGCAATAATTTCTCACCCACCTGGCAGCAGTTTCGTTAGAGTCGCGTATGCACCGCGCCAGAGATCGCACCTCGGCGAAGCGTCCGGCGCACACCACATAGCGAGCCACGTGTGTGTACACGCTCATCGAGTCCAGCTTATTCTCGCGCATTATCCTGCAATAACGCCATTTTTTAGCCGTGTGGTGACGGCGAATATAATACATGTGTTACCATCCCAGCCCAACTTTTTCCGTCGTGGGGGTCGTAAGAGGCGACCGAGGGAGCTCCCCAGAGAACGGGCAGCAGCGCTCTCTGTGAGTTAAACCACAACACCACTGCCATCGCCAACCCGCCTGCCAAGCGTGGCGATTACTGGCATTTCACCTCAAATGACGGATCTCATTGGGGGAGGCTCTCGTCCAGCAGTGGACGTTATGTGGCTGATGATGACGCCATTTTTTAACCCTTAATCAAACAAGCGTCTGTGGTCCAGTTGGTCAGACCCTTGACTGTGAGCGTCTGCGGTCCAGTTGGTCGGACCCTTGACTTGTAACCGGGAGGTCCCGGGTTCGAGTCCGGCTAATGGACGTGTACCAATGGGACTCCTTTTCAGAGCCTATGTACGCAACGCAACGCTCGTACGGTGAAGGACAACATCGTGATGAAACCCGAACACCACAAGGTGTGTGAACCCTATAACGGCGATGGGCTCACCATCTGTCACGTTGGGTTAAATACGCTTGGTGAACCGTGGGTATTAGCAAGTGCCTCTGCCTACCCCTCTTTGGGATTAAAGGCGTGAAGTGTATTTATTTTTTATTTTATCAAACAAAGGCTAATATATTGCCACTTGACCAACACATACTTTGAACCTTGTTGAATGTCTTCACTGTAATTATCTAAAGATTCCAGAGAAGTTAACAGAGAGTAATCACATAAGGTATGTAACACTACAGGACATATACATACCTATTTAAACATTACACAATAATTTCACATTGTGCTTCAAAGCTACATTTTATGATGAAGATCACCCGGGTTTATGTGATGGATTAGTAGAATAAAAGACGTAAATAGAGTCCAAAATCCATCAGAAAAAATCCTAGCCTTGTCTGATTAAGGGTTAATGAACGATTGATTGTAACCATCGATTAGTTTGCTGTCATCATGGAAGTTTCTTCGTTTTCTCTTTATAAAAAACCTTGTCACACTAAGGTAAGTTTATGTCGCCATAGGGCAAATGATTCGCAAATACCTCGAAGTGTACTCTTATTGTAGACCCAACTGATGCCCTTTCAGCAGGTGTAAATCTGGATAAACGAAAAAGAAACTCGATTTTGGTACTTCTGATGACATTGTATACGTTGTCTGGTGCAGGTTCTGGCTCTATGGTGTTTCCCGTGGTGGGATGTGGGTGATCAATGTGAGCTATTTTTTCCTACCTTCTAGGGGGTCGTCTATGCCGCCATTTTGTTTCCTGCCAACAAAAATCCCGACTATTTTCTCGTCAGTAGTAAAAATGCAATCTCACCTGAAGGCTAAATTAAATCCATCCTCAACAGTTGGTCCGGCAACGAGCACCACCGCCACTATTCTAATCTTATCCGTATTCGAGCCGAACAGCGTCAGCGGTCGAATGTCTTTGGTCTTCGGCTCATCCATAGACAAGGGAATGACGGTGCTGATCATTTTCTCCGTCAGTCTACCCGCAGCCTCGCACGCCGACAGATACTTGGCCACCTCCATTTGCCGGGATATTGTGGTCATGTGTTTGTCTAACGTCGCCTTGTCGAGATGGAGGTGAAATGATTTCGTGTCGTTGGATTCTGTTGAAGTTAAGGTCCAGTTTGAAAGCTTGTCATTAATTGTTTAAAACGGGTATTATAGCGCGAAGATTAACCAAAGATAAGCATTAAGCTTACCTTCGTTGTTTGCCCGACGTATCGACACAGTTACATGTGTCGCGGTAGCTCGCGACCAGCTAAATGCTTATCTTTGGTTAATCTTCGCGCTATAATACCGGTTTTAAACATTTAATATCATGCCAGTGCGCGTTTGCTTAAAAAATGATTGAAAGCTTGTAATAGGGAATTTTCAAACTCCAAAAGTTTCTTATCTAGATGTCGCTAGTAGATATCCAGGGGGACTTCTGTCAGTTATATTTTAGTGCTTTTTTATTATTTGGGTGAGTTATTTACACTTCAGACACTTTTGTAACATGTAGACAAACAATAAAAAAAATACTGTCGCCTTCAATACGGACTGCTTCAAGTTAGTAATTTCGTTGACATTTGTCCCCCTAATACAACTAGCGTCATCTGTCATAACTAAGAGAAACAGGGGCCCTGAAAATTCCCCATTAATTTAGCACATATCTAGTTACTGTGTGACTATAAAAACGTTCCTCTTAAGCGTTTGTTTGTTTTTGTTTTTTTTATTTTTGTTATTTTGTTTTAGTTGTAGATTTTTATAAATATTGTTAGGTTAAGTTATGCAATAATGTGCGTGTAAGCATTATTTGGATTGTAAATAAATAAATAAAATAAATTATGAGTTTAAAAAAAAACAATCTGTCAAAGATGTTGGGAAAGGAAAGAGATGCAAGTACGTTAGTCTATGGTTCTTCATTTTCGGACTCGCTCTTTTAAGTAAACTTGTAACATACTCATGGCGTCGTATAAGAAATAAAGACTCTGCGGACTTGGATATATCACAAGTATAAAACCAATGAATATGAACTTCAAAAGATAATTGGACGCGGTGTTCACTTAAATTTAGTATTGTCAAGCTAAAAGTGACCTTAGAGACATCGCGTCGCTTAAGATTCTGATCCCCTCAGGTTCCATAATCCTGAGTTTACTACATTCATGAACTATCCAAAGAATTTTCTTTCCTTAATATAAAAAAGTATTAGTGATTCCATCATTTTTTTTACACAGCACAAAATTCCAGTTTAACTTTCTAATTAGCATTAGTACGACAACTTACTGTTAGCAGCCGGCACGCAATTGGACAGGTGATGGTGTGCAGCAGCCAAATGTCGTTGCCTATTGGCCAGCGTGTAGTAGTGGGCGTTTCTAGGCACAGGACGCGCGTACAGTCGCGCGCATGTCGCCGCCGCTCGCGCGTGTTGCGACGTGGCGCACTGTACCTGGTACAGGGGGTCTAGGCGACCTGTGCTCTCTAGTGTACGACAGATGTGAGTTATGTAGTCCTAAAAAAAATTTTTGCTAATTAAAAAAACAATATTTTACGATAAAAGCTATATTACCCCTCGGTAATTTAATTTCGTCTTCGGTAATATCTGTTTATGTTAACTTTGAATAACTTTAAAGTAAAAAGAACTGACACTTCAATCAGTAATATTTTGACACATTTGTGATTCTCTCCTGAATTGTCGGAACTGAACCAAATCTAAATGGGAGCAAAACGTAAGCATCACCTTTCAAATCGTTTCACCCAGACATAAGTTTTAAGGTAAAAAACATAATAAAAATACAGACGAATTGTGAACCTCCTCCTTTTTTTGTAGTGGGTTAAAAAGAACTACAATTATTAATGAAGACTATGTACGCGAGATAAATATAAAAAATAACAAAACTAACTCACCCCAAAAGACTCCAAAGTGGGATCCATGTCGGACATACTTTTGAATAGCTCATTAACTTTGTCCTTCTTCAAGCACTCCATAAAAACGGCCTCGGTGAAGGACTCTCTGTCCACCATGTTGTCACTGCAGTAGTTCAACACTTCACTTACATGACTGTGTTTCATGTAGAAACCTATATTAGCAACATGTGAACCATAATTTGACAAATAATAAACGCATTCCTTGTAAAAGAACGGATCCAGTTTTCTCGTCGTGTTTTGTTCGTTTTTCTGTTCAACGTTATTAGTGGTGCTACGCGAAAATAGTCCTTGTGCGAGGCTCATAGCGGACATTTTCGGTTGTACTGTGCCAGTTTGGAAGTCGCTGTAGTCGCCGTTTTTAATTTTTCTCACGCTTGCCAACGTGTGCATTATGTTGAGAGCCGGTTCTGTTACGGTTATTTTCTTTTTCATTGTGTTTAGTGTCGTTAACTTCTCGTTTGTGGACTGGAAAAAATGGAATATGGTGTTTAAAACATAGTTACTTAACCTTTCCAACCTATCTGAATATGGTTAGAATGAATATAATTAATGTTAAATCCGAACTTGACAACACCTTCCCAAAATATATACATGTTCCATCCACTAAATAATCTATTGGCTAAAGTAAAAATGTACAACAAATTAAAAAAAAATTGTTGTGTTGCATCTAGTTGATGATAGAACACCATAAACACACAATAAGGTTCAAATTCAATTGAAATCAACTCTCACGATTGTTTCAGTTCGCGTGCAAAGGGATAAGAGTTATTTTACTGTAGTCGTAGTACATAGATATAGTAGTTATTATTTCAAAATTAAGCTGTCGATCCGTGGAGGCTCCGGATCCGTTTGCTAACGATAAAGAGAGCATCTACATACTGCATTTAAAATTATGTTTGAGAATTCAGTTGTATAAAAAAATATTATTTATTCTCCACAACTTTTTCAGTAATACTGCTACACTCCTTTCAATTCCAAAGCGGGGTAAGGTCCTTGCTGAGAAAATGCTTGCAAGGTACATGCCAAACGGGCTGAGTATTGGCTATGTGCGCGACGGTGGCGACGCGTAGTGTTTACAACATTTGCGGAACATTTGTCAAATAATAACAATGTAAATATTGTTAGTTTTCTTTGCAAATATAAATAAAACCAAATATTAAAATAGTATTGTTGACAATATTATATAAGTGAAATTTATTCAATATTTTGTAAAATTAATATAATAAAAAAACCGGGTTTGAAACTATTACACATAATATCAGTTTCCAACCACAAACTGAGATAAAATGCAATAAATTAGTATTAGCCGAGCATGTAAGAACGCAACACGTTAAAATTTAACAACGCAACAACAGTCATGGCCCATTTCGTTGCTTTGATTTTGTACTGCAAACAACACTTGACAGCTGATCATCCGAGTTTGTTTCCGATTTCTGCCGTGTTGTGCGCTGCGGTCGTTATCTCTTTGCCACTACTCGCTTTGCACATAGCCAATATCGCCCTTATAGGGTTCACACACCGTGTGGTATGCGGCTTTCATCACGATGTTGTCCCCCGTACGTTTTTACTAGTATGTTACGTCTTAAAGTAAATTTATATCGTCATCTAACACAATAAAACTGATGCAGAAAAAACATACCTTAATTGTTTCAGCTTTGTTCAACAATTGCTGATTAACAGGGTAGTTCATTTCCTCTAGAATGCTCACAATTTCGTTCAAAAGCGGCGGATTCGCTCTCGGCCTTCCTTCCGACTGCAGGCTGGACATGGAATTCGATCTTTCCGAATACCTTAAACTTTGCAACCTTCTATTTATAAACGGAGAGCTTTCAGAAGCTTCCCGTCCAAATTCGCATTCTTCAGTCAATTCCGGACAAAGGTTCATGTTTGGGGAGTTTTTAAAGCAGTGAGCGAATTTCTCCCGGGCCTGCTTGTAGCATCCGGCTTTGAGGCACGCCTTGCCCCAAGCCGCTAGGACGCTGTTACGCGACAGGTTGGATTTTGTCGCTATGTCTAATGCGAGCTCCCATTTCTCGGCTTCCAATAGCGATCTTACTATGTGACCTGTAAAATTATTATGATGGAATGGATAAGGCATACGAAGGGGATAACTGCAACAAAGTGACGAATTTCTAAGCCTAAATTATTTTAGTAAAATATACTTTTTGCTGCGAAATGTTCTGTTATCTCTGTTAATTGCGAATAAACGATTATTTTATCTAAAAACGACATTGAATAATTAGGTAATCATTAATGAAAACAGGAAAAGTGAAATCTTTCTGTAGTACTTGGCGCTCATTTAGATATCAATACTTTTTTCAGCGAAGTTAGTTAGAAAACATATTCTTGTTATTGAATTTGGCTGTGGTTATTAAAATTTATGTTTTTGGTGGGATATAACCTAACTAAATGGCTTGAATTATGTTCAATAAGAAAGAAACCATTCGCAAAATAATGCAGATACAGTTTAGTATTTTTTACATACGTACACTTCACGCCAGTCTCCGAGAGGGGTAGGAGCTTACAGATCTCCAGTTAGCTATATCTACATTCATACATGATCTACGGTTTCGAGTACTTTTCACACCACCTTCCATCAGACCATCCACAATCTGTTCGATGTATGTCCTTCTGGGGCGACCTCTACTCACCCGCCCCATTACATCGCCCAAGTTTATCTCTTTCGTTAATCGACTTTCATCCACATAGTTTAGAGTTTGAATAGGTACATAGATACATAGACTTCACGCCTGTCTCCCAGAGGGGTAGGCAGAGACTACAGATCTCCATTTGTCACGGTCCTGACATACCCCTTTCGCTTCATCTACATTCATTACATCTTTTCATACATGACCTCCGGTTTCGAGTACTTTTCACGCCACCTTCGGCCAGGACATCACCAATCTGGTCTGTATAATATGTCCTTCTGGGGCGACCTCTACTCACTCGGCCCATTACATCACCCATATAAATCTCTTTCGTCAATCGCCTTTCATCCATTCTCTCTATATGCCCAAACCACCGAAGCATGGCCTTTTCAATCTTGGTCACTACGTCTTCCTTCAAAGCGCAACTTTCTCTTATCAACAGCTAGTTTGGTATTTAATTCCGACGGCTTCCGGCCAAAAAGGCCTAAGCGACATTTAAGTAATTTTACAGGAGAGTGGTTTAAAGTTTAAAAAAAGCAAAGTTTTGGACGAAAAACACATAATCTCTACCACTTAAGTGACATCAAAGTCCGTCATACAGCTTTGAAATCTAGACCAATCGACGTAGAAAAAAAAGGTGATTCAAACTGCATACTCAACTCGTTTTGCGCAAAAATGTCGCTTAGGCCTTTTTGGCTGGAAGCCATCGATATGTATAGTTGGATGAGGTTGGGAGGGTGGGTGCGAGGTACTGACTGGGGTGCATGGTGTGCCTGGGCAGCAGATGGCGGGCCGCGTGGCGCACGAGCGCCGCCATGGAGTCCGCGTGCGCCAGGCAGCGCGCCGCGTGCAGCGCGCCCGTCTCCGCCACCTTGCCGGACCTGACACACGCACTTCATTCTCAATTCTTTATTGCATTTCACAATGTTAGGATGGAACATTAGTACAGTGTAAATATATAATATTTAAGTAGTGTAATGTTGTTTTTGTTGATTCCAGGTACCTGTCCGGCCTAATTCGGAGTTGAATTATTTAGTTTTTAGTTTTTATTTTATATGATTGATTGATTATTCTCCTTTTTTTTTCAAAAAAAAAAATGTTATATCTTTCGGTTTTCTTTATTTCAAATTTTCTTAACTGAAACACATGTTCGGTTGAGGTGTGGTTTGTGGCAAAATTGTCGGCTCTAAAGCTGAACATAAGAGCCAATTTTAATAAATTGAATTGAACATTAGTACAGGCTATAGGAGGTACAACATCTTGAGCCTTGTTGGGCACACCAAGTGGTGATACAATCAGATACTTAATATTATAACGATAGTGTTTTAGTTGTAGTACAGTAACTAGAAAATATTTTGGTAATATAACATTTTTACAAAGACAACTTTTACTTTACATTCTCCATTTGCATCTCAGATCATCCCATACTGATACACTGCACGACAGTTGCGTGCACTGGCTTTTACGACAAGGTAGGCAGTAAT
>SJJU01013658.1:0-12537 GCA_012932125.1 Conopomorpha cramerella
TGTAACCGGAAGGTCGCGGGTTCGAGTCCGGCTACTGGACGTGTACTAATGGGACTCTTTTTCAGAGCCTATGTACGCAACGCAACGCTCGTACGGTGAAGGAGAACATCGTGATGAAACCCGCACACCACAAGGTGTGTGAACCCTATAACGGCGATGGGCTCACTCCCTGTCACGTTGGGTTAAATACGCTTGCTGAGTTTTATTTGTTTTTAATGTTTTATGTGTCAATAGGTCCTCCTCCTGATATGCGTAGGAGCGTCTGGGGTCCAGTTGATCCGATGCGTGACTTACAACCAGGAGGTCGCGGGTTCGAATCCAGCCACTGGACGTGTACCAATGAGAGTCTTTTTCAGAGCCACAACGCTTGTAAATCATCATCATCAGCCCATACTTGTCCACTGCTGGACATAGGCCTCTACAATTGCACGCCACTGTGATCTGTTTTCGGCTTCTCGCATCCAGCTTCTGCCAGCCATCTTACGTATATCATGAGCCCACCTTGCCTGAGGGCGTCCTACACTCGAGAACTCGTTTTCCCCAACGGTCATCGGTTCTACGGCTAATATGGTACAACGCTCGTACGATGAAGGACAATATCGTGACAGGAACTAGCACACCACCATGTGTGTACTCTATAACGGCTACGGGCTCACACCCTGTCACGTTGGGTTAAATCCGCTTGGTGAACCATTTGCTTAGCAAGTGCCTCTGCCTACCCCGCATCGGGATTAAAAGGCGTGAAGTGTATAATGGCTACGCAGATGATATGTAAGCAAATGTCACCTTTAGATGAGACTCCCATTTAATTTACAGGCTGACAATTGTGGCCTAAGTGCATAAATGGGAGGTTTTCTGACCGGTGGCTTATTACCACCCGATAGAAGACTGTCTGTCTAGTTATTTTTGGTCTGAAGATAGGCCACTTTCTTGGCCGTGTGAAGAAAAATGAACCTTAATGTCTAGTGACATTCGTATGGAATTTCAACCTTATGGGCGGGTAGATGGCTGACGTACACACAGCTTCATAATTTATTGGGCGATTTAATAATGCGGTGTTAATATTGATTTATAACTTCGAAGGTTCAGGGTTCAATTGAAAATGAACATTTTAATGATATACATTTTATTTCTCCATTTAAATTCTCTTAATATTAGGAAGAACATAATTATGCGGCCGAACGGAGTCGGCCCTGTTATAATTTTTCTATAAAGACTTAATTGAATATAAACGAATTATGAGTAAACTCTATGAGATATTTTCCTATTTTTTTATATTTATTTTTTACAATATTAAATCTACAGTTAAAATAATACATCTCCGTAATTATAGGTTTTAATTTTTGTATAAAAATAATAATAATAATAATAAATTCTTAATAACAAATATCTACAAGACTCAATGGAAGAACGTTGTTTTTATTATTAATTCTATTTTAGGCCATTAATTTTTAAGTCTAACTACAAAATATACAAAATACAAAAAAAAAATGTTATAAATAAATAATTTTAACATTTATAGGTAGGAAACGTAAAATCGAGATTTTATAAAAATGGTACATATTCGTCTAGGCACAATATTTCCTGAATTACGATAATTATATATCGTAAATATTTAGCACCGATTATTATAATGGAATCTCGTGAAATTGTTTTTAATAAAAAATGGGACTATTTGAAAAAAACAAGGGATTATTTCGTATTCGGGTAATTTAATACAATCGTACATATGAAACGACGAGAATCAAGTAATTATTTTTATTTATTTTTAATGTTCATTTAATTTAATTTATTGACATTAAATTCGTTTAGGGCATGACATTTTTGACGAAGCTTGTTGCCGATATAAATCTGTATTTATTATTTAAAAAATAAGTAACTTTGTCATTTAAAACATTAAATAAAAGCTGACAATTTAAAAAAAAAAGTAAATTCGTGAACTTGTCTGACAAATTTTCTGACTAAGAGCTGTCCTTACTGTTGTTTGGAAAGTTTATTTATTTATATTTATTGCCATATATCTTAAGTCTAAGACACGACCCTGTAACTTTGACAGTAATGACGGTTATCAACCCGAAAATCTGTCAGAAAAAAGTCAAAGAAAATTCCCCATATTTCAAATTGCTGACCCACAAATGTGTTTTTTTTGTCAATATACATTATTAACAGTGTTTCTCTGCTATTGTAAATAAATAAACTTCACGCCTTTTAATCCCAAAGCGGGGTAGGCAGAGGCACACAAGCTTAATAAACAAATTCCCACGGTTCACCAAGCGTATTCAACCCAACGTGACAGGGGGTGAGCCCATCGCCGTTATAGGGTTCACACACCTTGTGCTATGCGGGTTTCATCACGATGTTGTCCTTCACCGTACGAGCGTTGCGTTGCGTAAATAGGCTCTGAAAAAGAGTCCCATTGGTACACGTCCAGTAGCCGGACTCGAACCCGCGACCTCCCGGTTACAAGTCAAGTATCCGACCAACTGCACTACAGACGCTCTTATACGATTATTTTTAAAAAGTCCCCGATTTTTCAAATAGTCCTATTTTGTCAATGAATTCAATACAAGTTGCTATATAGTCCGTTTTATATTATAATTAATACAATTTTGCACCAAAATATACTTTGTACACAATATTTATAAGTTACCCTTTGAATGTTACTACGTAGGCAAGCGAGCTGCACAATTTATTTTGCAGTTACATTTTTATATTAACTCCCTTATTAAAAACAACATTTGAACAATGTATAACTAACTCGGTCTTCTATAGTTCAACATATCCTTGACGTGCGTAAATTACACCACGTTATAACTGAGGGAGTTACATTCCATTCCAAATGCGAGAAAATAATTCCATCATCACACAGTATAGCTTCAACAACCACGTCAATAAGCTAAGAGCATAATTTCATATAGTCAGTATAAAGGGATCCTATTCTTTGGGCGTCGTTAGGAATGTGCGTTGGGTGACGTCGCGACGTCAGTTGCTATAGCAGGTCTGCCTCACTCCGGCCAGGATCACGCTGAAGTCATCCTCCGGCCTCACATCGGAGCCTGGAGCTGCTGGCATATACGGCCCGGGGGGCGCTGGAGCTGATATGACAGACGCGTACGGCGGTGCGTACATGCGGTCAGGGCAATACTCCTGCCCGGGTACCGGCTCGGACGCGTACGGTCCACGGTACGCCTGCTGCTCGTACCGGTACTGCGCCTGCTGCTGCTGCTGCTCCACCGGCGCACCTTCCATACCGTACTCCAGGTACTTGTCAAACTCCCGAGCATCAACGTCTGAGTCCGGTGACGTGGTGCGCATCTCCGGACGCTGGTTCACGAAATTCTGCTCCTGCTCTTGATTCGGCTGTCCCGAAGATGGCTCTTCAGTGAAGTAAGTACCGCCTGTGTCGTATTCCATCTTAGGCTGTTCGTGGTAATGTGCGTACGCGTCCTCTGTCTTGTACATTGGCTCGTATTGGTCGTAGGGATGGTATTGCACGCTGTACTCGGCCGGCAATGGAACGCTGGGCGCTGACGACACTCGCGGAGCAGACGTGCCGAGGGTCTGCTGGTCCTGAGACGTGGCTACTGGCGGGAAGAATGTTCCCGTGACGAGGGGTGGCTGTTCGTTTCTCGGCGTGCACATGACGTACATGCCGTTGGCCATGCCCATAGCAGCCACTGGAGCTGGGGAGAACGAGCCAGGGGTCCTGTATGTCTTGTAGGGGCTGTAGGACTCTGACAGCGAAGTAGCGTTCAACCTTCTACGTTCTTCGTACTGGAAATTCTCTTTTTCATTCTCGACGGGGGACGCGTCAGGCGTTGGCAGGGGGGCTTCGGCGGGTGTGCTCTTCCTGCCTTGAGGTTCAGGCGAGCGCGCCGGTGACGACTCAGGCGTCTGAACGTGCCCGTTGAACTGCTGGTTGGATTGGAAGGAGTCTGGCGCTAGCGGCGAGGTGCGGTAGGGCGAGAATCCCGCGCCCGGGTTGTGCGTGAAGCGTGCGTCTGGAGAGTCTGTGGCAGTGGCGTACGGGGAGCCGAGGGCGGCGGTGGCGGCTGGGGACGCACTGTTGGGTGCTGCTGGCTGGTTGGGGCGCGCCTTGTTCTGCTTGCGCCGTCGAGGCCGGTACTTGTAGTTCGGATGCTCAGTCATGTGCAGTACGCGAAGTCGCTCGGCTTCTTCCACGTAGGGCCGCCGGTCCTGCGGCGTCAGCGATCGCCACTTCTTACCTGAAACCAAAACATAAAGAAACTATTAGCAACCAATGAAAAAAAAAACAAACACCACTTATCTCCCCGCAAAGAAACAAATGAACGACGCATGGAAGCTAAATAATCACGATAGTGCTTTTTATCAAATAACTTAAAAACAGCTTCTATGGGAGTCTCATAAATTACGTTGTTGGTGGAAAATAGTTTTATATGCATTTTGTCGTTGCGATATGGTCTTTAGCTGTAATGGAATAGGGTATACAATTGGTGGTATTGTAATGTGTGAGGTCCGGAGAGAAATTATCGAGTAGCTGAACAATCTCGGAGGAGATTTATCAACGCGACACGGCCGGCTACCGGCGCGGGGAACAACTTCACTTTAGTGATGTACAATTTATTATGTAAGTTATTTGTCGATTGTTTTATTTATTTAGATTATTATCGTAGTGAATAACTACAAGGTTTTGTAATGTATTTAGTGAAATGTTAGACTTTAACATACAGTGTCATTGTCAAATAAGACGCAATTTGAATATACCTATTCAAAATTATATGAAAGACTAGCTGTCTCGCCAAACATTTGTATTGCCATAAGAAGTCGCCTTTGTACCCCGTGTATTGGAAAAATACACCTTTTAAACCTTCCCTGGACTTCCACGTGTGATTCAAGACCAAAATTAGCCAAGTTGGTCCAGTGGTTCTCGAGTTTTAGCGAGACTAACGAACATCAATTCATTTTCATATAATAAAGATAATATTCGTATTGCAGATATAAAATGAAATAGTTTAAATAAAAAAAAAATGCTATGAATATAGTTACAATAGTGTCTGCTTTTAAAAGCTGTTTTTTATACGTCACAGCTAAGAAAGTACGAAGAAACCTGTCTTAAGTTAACATACATCAAATAGCTACTAAACATTTTTACTTTTTATTCATAAGGTGGTATTTCTATAAGTAAAAACAATTTTAAGATTAACACTTCACGCCTTTAATCCCAAAGAGGGGTAGGCAGAGGCACTTGCTAAAGCAAGTACCCACGGTTCACCAAGCGTATTTAACCCAACGTGACAGGGGGTGAGCCATCGCCGTTATAGGGTTCACACACCTTGTGGTGTGCGGGTTTCATCACGATGTTGTCCTTCACCGTACGAGCGTTGCGTTGTGTACATAGCTCTGAAAAAGAGTCCCATTGGTACACGTCCAGTAGCCGGACTCGAACCCGGGACCTCCCGGTTACAAGTCAAGTGTCCGACCAACTGGACCACAGACGCTCAATTTTAAGAAACTGTATCTCTCTCTAAGCACAACACTACGTCACCGGACTCATTCCTATCACAGATAACATTGTGACACGCAATCATTCATAAAACTTTACTGGCTACTGGATATAGGTAATTTATTCTTCCGTACGACAAGGCTCGAGAGCGTTCGGATCCAGTGTCGCTATCTCCGAAAAAAAAAAGTAAACGTCAAAAAATTGGCGGTAATCGTGTATCGATTTCAACTTGCATTTGACTGATGCCAGTTGTCAAGTTGACAAATGAGATGACAGCGCTTCCTGTAGTGTCGCGCTTTTGTCCATTAGGCTAGGGATGCGCAGCGGGAGTGTACCGGAGTTTCTTTTTTTTTATCGATATGATGCAGTTTGAGGTAATGCGATTGTGTTCTATTGAGGTTTTATTTGGTGATTAATTCGAATGGTTTTCGTGGAACATTTATTGTTGTTTGTTATATAATAGAAGGATGTTTTTGTGATGTATGACTTACTTGCGAAAGGATACAAATAGGGGTTTAAGTTATGAACCCTTGCATATAAAATACCGCGCCCGTCTCTGTTTCATTTCTTAGTGATTCTTTATTAATTTAATGACATTTTTAAATGAGGAATTTTTATTTGCGTCTGCCATATATTTACTTTACTCACTTGAAAGGATTTCTATCAAGATTTTTTTGTATCCATACCAATATTATAAAGAGGAAATAATTGTATTTTTGTATGGGTGTTTGTAACGAATAAACACAAAAATGACTGGACGGATTTCGACAATTTCTTCACTATTACAATTCCACATTATCCCTTAGTAACATGGTCTACATTTTTAGCTCTATAAAAATATATTTTTGTTAAAACAAATCTAATCTTCTGGATTGGTCTCCTACCTAATTCCCCATGCCTGTATCAATGACTTATCACCACATTTTGAATAAATTATGAATGAATTCAAGTTTTCCTAAAATATATTCTTGATTGCAATCTTCTAAAATGTACTGTATCCCTAGACACTTTTGATGTGTGTTTATCCCGAATTTCGGGATCGAAAAGAAACTGAATAATTAATTTACATAGTATAAAATACCATATAAATAATGTCCCTATGAATGTCCCTATAACTACGCGACGGATTTTGATGCGGTTTTATTTAATACACACATGAAAAGTGTCTAGGGATCAAGTACATTTTAGAAGATTGCAATCAAGAATATATTTTACAAAAATTGAATTCATTCATAATTTATTCAAAATGTGGTGATAAGTCATTGATACAGGCATGGGGAATTAGGTAGGAGACCAATCCAGAAGATTAGATTGCGCATACAGTCTGAGGTCTTCAAGTCACGGGTGAATAGGTACCTAATGAACAAGTGTGCTCCATCGTAGACCACATCGCTGCTTAACATCAGGCAGGATGGTGGTAAAACGCTTGTTCATAGTGACAAAAAAAAAATCTCTACATACTTTTTACCTGTCACAAACCCAAACAAAATTATCTATTTCACACGGTCGAGTTGAAGAAAAATCTTCGTACCAAAAAAAATATATATATACGTATATATATTATCGTTAAATTCTCGAGAAATAATCAGTAACGCCACCGCGTCGAGACGATATCTCTTAAATAAATTGTCTATCATTAGTTGTCAGGCCAAAACCTTAAGGCTTCTTGGGAAAACTCATGTTACGAATGGCAGGGATCAATCAAACGGACAGAGGTTTGCTGGGATTGGGTGAATGAAATATTCTTTTTTTTTATTTATTTTTTGTCACCAGTTCTCAGCTGTCTTGGGTAAAGGACGCTTGTCATATGCCAATATTTAAAAATAGTTTATTAAATAGCATATTCTTGTAAATACATTTTTAATTTTGATTTATAAGTTTGATAATTATTTTTGTTGCTTCTTAATTTTGATAATTAGTTTTGATTTTTAATTTTGATTTATACGTATAATTTTCATTTTTAATCTTGATTTATTATTTATTTTATTTTTGTTTGATTATTTTAATTTATTGAATGTATTTTGTACTGTCATAGATGTTTAGTCTAAATCTTGTAACTCTCTATGGGCCCATGTTGTCTGAAAATAAATATATTTTTTATTTATTTATTTTATTTAATTATTAATTTTTTTATTGTAAAGCATTTTCTCTTGGGTGGGTTATGTTCATCCGGTGGCGTGCACACCGTACAGGTAAAAAGACACTGCTTACCTTAGTATTTTGGCTACCCGACCTAATAATACAGTTATTTCTAGATCCTTTTTTGTTGTACTCACGACATAGGCTAGGTAATGGTAGTTAAGGTCCTGTGTTTTGTGGTTGATTGGATAGGTACCTATGTTTCGTAAAGACAAGTTACCTAATACATAGGTGTCAATCCTTGTGGATTACTGCCTACCTTGTCGTAAAAGCCAGTGCACGCCACTGTGTTTATCTATCTATAATATACATTTTAATTGCAAAAAAATAGTTTTTTCCGTCTGTGTGTAAAATTAATCATGTAAGTGTAAAATTAATCATTATCATACATTATCGTTACTTAATGAGTTAAATCTTTGATGTAAAAATGAATCACAAAAAATTAAATTTAGCAAGTGCCCCTGCCTACCCCTCTTTGGGATTAAAAGGCGTGAAGTGTATTTATTTTTTATAAACTTATGTCACGAGGCAATATCTATTTAGTATGGAGATGAAAAAATCTTTTTTTCTTTTCCCCGCATTGATTGTCGCCATAGTAAATTTGTTCATATTGACGAGCCGAACAACGTTTGGCCTATGTCCAGCAGTGGACAAATATGGGCTGATGATGATGATGAACAACGTTTCTTAGACCATTGCTCGGGGTCCTTTTACACTCTGTAATGGCTACGTCACTAGAGGCCGGAATCCTGTTAACGACTGAAGACGCGACGAGGACCCGACGCGAAGTCTCCGTAATGTGGTCGTCATGCCCCAGAAGGGGGAGAGTTGGCAACAAAACAGGGATGGATAAAGATAATTTGTATGGAGTCAAGAAAACGTGTGCGTTGAAAAGAGGCAGGCGCAAGTAGACGCGCACGTCTCCAGAGAATGGCCCGTACAGAGAGAGGCAGGTAGGGTGCGGGTGATGGTGGGATTATGTCACTAGAGGGGATAGCAAGTAGCTTGCATAACGATTAAAGAATTATTCAAATCGGTCCATCAGTTTCGAAGCCTATATTCAAATTTAAACGAAAGAATTCTTTCTTCCTCACAATACGAGAGAACTCTTCAATATTAAAATAAATAGATCACACGATGACAAACAGTAGCTACTTGGACCGTAACGAAAAAAAAAACGACGCTTCATTAGACCAATCCATCATTATAATGACCATTTGCCATACACCATTGTTTTTTCAATGTGAAACAGCGAATGCTATACTTTAGTATGGAATTGGAGGTCAGGTAATAACGGTGAAGGGAGACACCAACCTAGCTGGTAAGTATCTAACAGATTTAATGGAAGTCAATGACCCCCCAGTTAGATATCATTAATTATAGTGAAACTAGATGAGGCCACAAACGTTGATATTTATTTATTTACTAGATGTCTCGGCAAACATTTGTTTTGTCGTACGAAGTCGCGTTTGTACTCCGTGTATTGAAAGAAATACACATTTTTTTTTCTTTTATTCATGAACAAGCTTTTGACCATCATCCTGCCCGATGTTAAGCAGCGATGTGGTCTACGATGGAGCACACATGTTCATTAGGCACCTATTAACCCTATAAGTCATTGATACAGGCATGGGGAATCAGGTAGGAGACCAATCCAGAAGATTAGATTTGATTTAAGATATTAGATTTTTTTAGAGCTTAAAATATTCTTGATCCCTAGACACTTTTGATGTGTGTACTTGGCATCCTTACTCCCTAAAAAGGTCTAAGCCCTATCAACTAGGACATTAAAAATGACGGGCCCGTAGGTGCAGTGGTCAGCGTGTCTGCCTCTGTTCCGTAGGGTCGTGGGTTCGATTCCTACCGCTGATACCTCACAATCTAACGAAACAAGACTCGATTGTAACTCAATATTGTTCACCGGGTATATAGGAGCGTATAATAACCAAGGTAAGCTCGAGCTTGTCACACAATATTGAGTTATAATGTCTGTGCGCGTTTCGTTGAAAAAGGACTCGATTGGCTTAAATTTGGTGTAAAACTTTTTAGCCCATCTCCAAAACACCGTTGCGGGACTATAACTTAAAATGAAATTGCCAATATTTGGATCAGACATCAAAAACCCGCGTTATTTTTGTTTTGTTGGTAAAACAAGATAGATTTATGGCTCCTTTAGTGTCTATCCGGCGGATTCCAACATCCAGGGACCTCTCTAGACGAAAATACTTTTCGCCCATAAAAATTCCGTACAAACAAATTCCTTAGGAGCCGAATGGATATAATGTATTGTAGTGTCGCGAACCACCGCTAGATGGCTCAGCTGCGATCGATTTTTTTTTTGCGCCGGCGACGGATGTTCGCCTGCGCACGCGCTGCATTCTAAATTTGAAATTTTCGCCATTCCCGCTCTCTCTTATAACCCCTTCTCGTTCTAACTGGACATTTTTTTGCGTTTTCGATTCCCGATGCGTGGACATTTTTGTCGGTTTTTTATGTTTATTGCGAAGAGGTCGTCTCTTTTTTATTTTATTTTCTTCTTTTTTTTATACCTCATAGATGGTGTGTCCGTGGTGAAAATGGTAACCCTCGCTGCGCGTGACTGTACAAAGTATTATTACCCACACCTGCCTACCGAAATCATTCATTTACACATCAAAAGACTTTGTCATTTCATCGTCTGTAATTTGACAGAGCTGTAAAATCAGCTGCCTCACCTGTGATTGCTACACAAGGAATATAAATAAAACTTGCCACTTTACGACCCGTGTGCAATCCAAGCTGTGTAGGTACGCGCGTCCGCCACTGTACCATCATAAGGTTTTCGATAATAAAACGCGGCGAGCACAGGCGAAACCCGAATGGCTTGCTCCCGGCTACCGCGGCACCATTGTTGCTAAAGTTTTGCGCACTAGTGCCAGCGAAAATTGAACCTTACAGACATGTTCACTTTATACTGTAACAGTACCACGATAGTTCGCCGCGCGTCCGTCTTAAAAACCCCAACTTTTAGGACCATCTTCGCAGCATCCTAGTGCCTCTTTGTACGCAGGCAGTCCCGCCCCATGCGATTTAGAATCTATTTAAAAGGTTCGAATCGTTTTTCAGAAACTTCTGTGCGCTGTTGGTAACGTTCCAAGTAGTTTCTGTATTTCCCAACGATGTCTCATGTATGAGTGATGTCGGCGGGGTGTGATTAGGTTGTTCTGTCCGCTGCTGGCGTTATGTGGGAATGGATTTTTATTAGAGGTTTGTTGGTGTGTAGAGAGTTTTATTTACCTGTACCGAGCTATGGCAGGTACTATGCTAGGGGTCTTTTTTTTAAAGTTGGCATTGCATTTTGTTAGCGTTCCCCTTAAGTTGCGCCGGTGAAGTAAGTAAAAATAACTTGAAGGGGCCGTAAAAGATTTTTTACTGTGCTATTGAGGACTGTTTGTATTGTACGAGCTTAAAGTCTATCAAACGTATATCTGAAACTTTTTACTTCGACAACTTTCGCGAGGATGTTATGGAGAAAACGGAAAATTATGAAGAACCTATTTTTGGTGGTAATGACTTAAACTCTTTTTCTAATTCCCTGCGACTAAAATTAGACTAGCTGTACCGCGCGATATTACGGTAGTGTAAGGTTAAGTAGTATATATTAAGTAGTGTTAAGGTAGCTTTCTAACAGTGAAAGAACTTTTTAACCCTTAATCAAACCAGGTTTGGTGTTTTCTGATGGATTTTGGACTCTATTGACATTTGTTATTCTACTTACCAACTCCATCACATATACCCGGGTGATGTTTATCATACAATCTAGCTTTTAAGCACAATGTGAAATTATTGTTTAATGTATGTGTCCTGTAGTGTTACATACCTTATATTCTCTGAAATTTTTAGATAATTCCAGTGATGACATTCAATAAGGTTCAAAGTATTTGTTGGTCAAGTGGCAATATACTTCCCTTTGTTTGTTTAAGGGTTAAATAGCCAGTAGCTTCGGAGCCTATTCAATTCAAACAAACAAACAAAAAAATCAAACTTTTTCTCTTTATAATATTGGAGAGGCCTTTGCCCTGCAGTGGGACAACAGTGGCTCAGAATAATAATAATAATATTGGTATAGATATGTAAGTAGTATATAGGTATATATGTCGATGGTCCCTATTAAAAATGTCGGTAGTGGGAATATGTAACAGTGTACTTTTCTACACCGTTAGATTGGCGATATTAAGATCTATAAACTTATACGTAAAGATACCAAAGAAATAATTTAAAAAACCAGATAAGTTTGAAGTATGCACCACAAGTAGTATAGTTTTAATATCCAAAACTATCTTCTCTCCTGAACATGTTCCGTTTTGTAGATCCGACTTTCTTAATATGAACCATCGAAATATCATATCGTCGGCGGAAATCAAACCCGATGTAAAACCGCAAAAATAAATTCATTATGACATTACCGATCAAAATAATACACTCGAACATTAAAAAAAAATAAACACGTTCATTCAAAAATGTCGAGCACGCCGAGACAATAAATATCATCACTCGGTCCTTAGCGGAACACCTCATTCACGCCGAAAAGGAATAATAATAAAAAAAAAACAACAACCTTCCAAGTGTAAGTCGTACTCACACGCCGACGGTTCCGTACCAACTTTTTACTTATATAAAAAAAATACACTTCACGCCTTTAATCCCAAAGAGGGGTAGGCAGAGGCACTTGCTAAATCAAGTACCCACGGTTCACCAAGCGTATTTAACCCAACGTGACAGGGGGTGAGCCCATTCGCCGTTATAGGGTTCACACACCTTGTGGTGTGCGGGTTTCATCACGATGTTGTCCTTCACCGTACGAGCGTTGCGTTGCGTATATAGGCTCTGAAAAATGAGTCCCATTGGTACACGTCCAGTAGCCGGACTCGAAC
>SJJU01013659.1:0-12339 GCA_012932125.1 Conopomorpha cramerella
TATTACTTATACACCTAGTATTATCACTAATTATATTATTCAATTTGTTTTTTTACTATGTATTTACCGTTTAATACCCTCTTTATTCTAGAAATCACCAACTTGTCAAATTCCCGGTCTAGTCTCAGTTGTTCGGTAAATTTAGTTCGGTGTTAAACAAAAGTCAACCTTTATATGTACAGAAGAAAGGTTGTTTTAATGTTGAATCTATTAAGACATATGCCAAATTGATTTGTTACTTTGACACCACCGAATAGAGTATATTTTACATTAATCACCGGACAAAATCACCTAACTACTGAGACTGGACCAAATTCCCTACTTTCTTCGACAAATCCCCAGCTTTCTTCGACAAGATATTAACAATTTAAAACGGGTATTATAGCGCGAAGATTAACCAAAGATAAGCATTCAGCTTACCTTCGTTGTTTGCCCGACGTTTCGACACAGTTACACGTGCCGCGTGGTCGACAAATCCCCAACTTTGTGTGACGAAACCCTAACTTTCTTTATTTATTTATTTATTTTCTTTGACACATCCCCAACTTTTAGCGACTAATTCCCAACTGTTTGTACAAATGGCTAAGTTTCTTTGACAAATCCCCAATTTTCTGTGACAAATCCCAAACTTTCTTTGCCAAATCTCCACTTTATTACACAAATCCCCAAAACTCTTCGACAAATCCACACTTTTCCGTTACAAATCCCTAACTTTCTTTGACTAAGACACCATTTATTTCAAATTATCTAACAAAACGTTAGGTAATATATCCACATTATTTTGTAATCTCATTCAGATATGGGATGTAAATACACACATCAAAAGGGTTCAAGTACATTTTGAAAGATTGCAATCAAGAATATATTTTACTAAAACTGAATTCATTCATAATTTATTTAAAATGTGGTGTAAGTCATTGATACAGGCATGGGGAATTAGGTAGAAGACCAATCCAGAAGATTAGATTTGATTTAAATAAATTAGATTTTTTTTAGAGCTAAATTGTTCTTGAACCCTAGACACTTTTGATGTGTGTATAATGAATCAGCTACCTCTCTTCCTGGCATGTCTTCGGAACCGTTAATAGGTTTATTCAGGCTATGAACTAGCAACTTGTAACTGAACGCCCATATTGACATTCGTGACTCCTTATTGTGTGGCACAGGGGTTCTAAGGCTCTGTCCATCCCCTTTTAGGGATTACGGACGTGAGTGTATGTACACACATCAAAAGTGTCTAGGGATCAAGCAAGCCGCATACAACCTTCATTGGTCTTCAGTGTCTCTTTCCCACCAAAATTATGTACTTCTGGATCCAAACTGTCACTTTTACTAATTCTAATTTGCCAGTTTGGATCCAGATTTACCCTTATACGCAGTAAGGGTCAGAATATATTGTCTCTTACTCTTTCACTCCTGCATGTTTTTATTATAGTTGTGTCGTTTTATTCCAAACGTCAGTTCAGGATTGCAAGTCTGAAATATCCTAGAAAGATAAAGTGGCTTACCTCCGGAATACGAACATCATGTAAACATAAACGAACCTTGCGTGTACTCGTCAACCAATCACAAAATTCAATTTTAAAACATCACCTTCATTCATATTCTAAGTGTTTAAAATCATGTATAAAGTTATCTAAACGAATGGAATATATCAAAGAACTAAGCTCATCACAGAACAAAATAAGAACTATGTGGAATATCACAAAACAAATCACTAACAAAAACACAAAAACAACCACTAATAACATAAAACTGAAACTAGACTCAAATGTTCTGATTGAAGACCCCCAAGAAATTGCAAATTCCTTCAATGAATACTACGCAGCTGTTGGCAAGCCTGAAACCCCACAGATTCGTTCCCTACCACAAGAAGCTCTTCCCTCTACCTCATTAACCAGCATCAACTCCCTGTACCTATACCCCACAACGGAAAAAGAAGTAAGTAAAATCATTAAATGTCTACCTAACAAACAAAGTCGCGGAGTAGACGACATACCACCAAGTCTCCTAAAGCTATGCTTTACTGAACTCTCCTACCCGATCTCAATACTGATAAACCAGTCCTTTAAAGAAAGTACCTTCCCCGATAAACTTAAGATAGCCAAAATTCGACCCATATTAAAAAAGGGAGGCAACCCTCAAAATCGATCGGATTACCGACCAATAGCAATCTTACCTGCCACCTCCAAAATCTTTGAAAGAGCAATCAGTAATAGAATACTCCAATTCTTAGAGAAATACAACCTCCTGAGTAACAATCAGTTTGCCTTTAGGAAGGCACGTAGTACGTCACTTGCAATAAGTAAATATGTACAAGGTATTCACGAGCTACTTAGGGAAAAAAAGTATGCGGTAGGACTACTACTCGACATGTCCAAAGCGTATGATAGAGTATCACATACAATCCTGCTGCAGAAATTGTATGACATGGGAATACGAGGACCCGCAAATCAACTAATCAAATCCTACCTACATAATAGAGAGCAATATGTTGAGCTAGAGCAAATGAGAGACCACCAGCCCCCCACAGCACAAACGCAACTTCAATCTTCCACCTCACAACGACAGACCCACAATACATTAACGCCCCACTCAATATGTACCTATCGCTCAAATAAAATAATAACAAACTGGTCTATACCACAAGGTAGCGTCACCGGATGTGCAATGTTTTTAGCGTATATAAACAACTTACCTTCCTCTTCAGACTACCTAAATATAATATTTGCCGATGATGTATCATTACTCTTTGAATGTTCTGACCCTACCTCCATATCAACAATTAAAAACACCTTTAAAGAGATTATAACCTGGCTGAAACTACAAAATCTGCAAATCAACCACAACAAAACCAAGTTAATCCAATTCCACCCGCATCAAAAACCACCACAAAACCTGAAAGCTCTCTCCAAAGAACTCAATATTGATGAAGTAAAAACATGTTCCCTGTTAGGAGTAACAATGGACACCAATTTAAACTGGAAAGAACACATCGCAAAAGTAAAGTCCAAAATCTCACAATTCACCCATGCTCTCGCAATATTAAAAGCCAACACTAACATCCAGTGTGCCTTGTCAGCGTATTACGCATACGCGCACTCCCGGCTGCAGTATGGGATACTGCTGTGGGGAAACAGTACCGACGTCCACGACCTGTTTGTCATGCAAAAGAAATGCATACGTATCATCGCCAACATAACAATACCTAACAGCTGTAAACCACATTTTATTAAACATAAAATACTTACACTCCCCTGCATGTTTATCTACGAATCGGTACTATTCGTCCGCAAAAACCCCGACATGTTCGAATACAACCGCAACCCCCGTCACTGTAATAAACTTGTCATCCCTAACCCCAAAACATCACAATACAAAAAATCTCCCCTCTACCAATCCCCAGTAATATATAACAACCTACCTAATACTATTAAAGAAGAGACCAATATTAAAATATTTAAGAATAAGCTAAAAAAGTATCTTATACAAAACTGCTACTACTCAATACAGGAATTTTTGGAAAACAACAAA
Source organism: Conopomorpha cramerella (assembly GCA_012932125.1). Classification (NCBI taxonomy): domain Eukaryota; kingdom Metazoa; phylum Arthropoda; class Insecta; order Lepidoptera; family Gracillariidae; genus Conopomorpha; species Conopomorpha cramerella. The sequence goes on from SJJU01013659.1 coordinate 3,535, forward strand.
CCCCCGAGATCCTTGTACCGCTAAGGGACCAACCTATGTACTCGTAAATAAATATCCGGCTATTCTATATCACGGTCCAGCGTAGTTAAAAACAAATTTATTAATATAATTAGTGATAGTACTAGATGTATAATTAATATGTAAGGTTATTGAAATATTAATGTTATCTATTATTTAAAAATGTAATTTTATAATTTTGTTATTTTAAAATGTAACTTTATAATTTTGTTGCTACACCCTAACAGGGTATGTTCTTAGATTTAAGACTTATGCAATAAATAAATACTGAAATACTGAAATCTTAAGAGTTATCTTTGGGTTAATTTTCGCTCCGTAATACCCGGTTTAAACTTTGTATACAATGGGGATGAAAACCTATGAACTAATGGCGCTAGTATAGCTTGACCGAAAACAACACGATTGCTTAATCGATTATTCCTACAAATTTCATGTGACAGAACAGACTGATGAAAATCTGGGATGTACAAGCTGGTTTTAGGAAGGGAATGGGGTGCACCGACCAAGTTTTCTCTTTGCGCCAGGTGACGGAGAAGTTTTTGGCTAAAAACCAAAAGGTTTTCTGCGCTTTCATGGACTTAGAGAAGGCTTATGATCGGGTACCCAGAAATGAGTTGTGGACCTTGCTGCTGTCCCGGTTCAGGTTGGACAGGACCTTGGTACGGTCTTTGAAAAATCACTTTATGATGATTCCAGTGCCTGTATCAGGGTAAACGGGACCTACTCAGACTGGATTTGGCATCCATAGAGGTGTCAGACAGGGATGCGTAGCGTCACCATGGCTGTTCAATTTGTTCATGGACAGTTGTTTGGAAGATCTGAAAGGACGTGATTGGGGTCTAGATATCTGGGGTTTATCTATGGGGTTTAATCATCAAATGCCTTTTATATGCTGACGATCAAGTTCTTCTTGCACCGTCGGCGTATGAATTGCAGCAGATGATTAATTGTATGAATGAGTCATAGAAAAGGAAAGGAATGAAAGTAAATCCTAGCAAGACCAAAGTAACGGTAGTCGAAAATAATGAAAGGACAGTTTGTGAGTGCATGATTGACGGTGAGAAAGTTGAACAAGTGGATGAGTTTGTATATTTGGAATCTCTATTTACAAGTGATGGAAAGTTTGACAAAGATATTGAAAGAAGAGTGAGTGCGGGTAATAAGGTTAACGGTGCCCTGCGCAGTGTTATGGAGAGCCAATTCACGTCGAAAAAGGCAAGATTGGCTGTCCATGACGCTGTACTGGCACCTACCTTAATGTACGGGAGTGAAAGTTGGGTATGGCAGAAGAAGCATAAAATTAAAGTCAATGCCGTAGAAATGCGGTCATTGCGGAGCATGAAAGGCGTTACATTGAATGACAGGATAAGGAATAGTGTGATAAGAGAAAGTTGCGGTTTGAAGGAAGACGTAGTGACCAAGATTGAAAGGGCATGCTTCGGTGGTTTGGGCATATGGAGAGAATGGATGAAAGTCGATTGAGGAAAGAGATTTATATGGGTGATGTAATGGGCCGGGTGAGTAGAGGTCGCCCCAGAAGGACATATACAGACCAGATTGGTGATGTCCTGGCCGAAGGTGCCGTGAAAAGTACTCGAAACCGGAGGTCATGTATGAAAAGATGTATGAATGTAGATGAAGCGAAAGGGGTATGCCAGGACCGTGACAAATGGAGATCTGTAGTATCTGCCTACCCCTCTGGGAGACAGGCGTGAAGTGTATGTATGTATGTATGTTCATGTGAAAGATTGCTGCACTGTCATTGGTCCATATGGGTCAAGCATACGAAGCGCCATCTGCATTCAGCTTCGCGTTTTCTTCCCTATTAAAAACTGAGTGTATTGAATTATTGAATGTTTTTATTTCAGCGTCGACCACAAGTACTACCCGTTCCACGACGAATACTAGAGCACCGCAAGAAGGCGAACTATGTCATTTACTGTTAGTTGTAAATAATGTTATTTTTTTCAATAATAAAACTGTGTTTGTTGTTGATTTCATAGTTTTTTTTAAATGTTATGTACCACATTGTACATCAACACACTGCTGGCGGTCTAGTCTTATTAGTGCATATCCTAGTTCAAGCATAACGTTGCTTGTGACGTGAGTGAATGACAGTTGACTACAATGGGGAATGTTCAAACACCAAAAATTGCTTATCTAGATGTCGCTAGTAGTCCAGTGGGACTTCTGTCAGTTGTATTTTACAGTCCTTGAGATAAACCTGCTGACACTTTTGACAATTTATTAGTGTTGCAATGTTTAGGAAAATTAAAATAGGTATGGGGTATGTTGGCTGTAGGCTCATTTTCCATACCCACGTTCTTTTGTATATATTTGAATTTGACATAAGTTGTCACTGTTGTGTTATATTTTTCTTGGTGTTTGGTTTTTAGTTTTATCTTTATATTTTATTCCTTTACTCTAATGTCTCAATATATATTTTCGATACAAACGTCTCATCTTTGATTTCGGCGGTGGACCTGTGACTCTAACAAGGCCTACAGTCTTTTGCACCAATGATGAATCCGGTGACGTCTATCAAATTTTCGCGTGTAGTGATGGATCTACAAGAATAAAATCGATATTCGGAAGTAATCGATTTTTTATTTCATAGGAACGTAAATCGACTCCAGAGTTGCAAGAGGAAGGATTTATATTTTACTAGACGAGTAATGGCCGATTTTCAAGATGGCTGATTCGAATACAATCTCAAGGAAGGGCATCTCTCGATCGGAACGTTTCTTTCCATGCCAACTGAAATTATCGAATTTGTTCTTTTTTTCTAGGAAAACTGATTAAAAGCAGTATAAATTACTAAATAATATTTGCTTTGTGTATTACAACAATAATATCGTACTATGTGATTTATTTATTGATTTTCAAACGTAATTATAAATATATGCGTTTGATAATGCCTACCGAAAAAACGCATGCACTGGAATGTAGGAAACGTCACCGGATGCATCATTGGTGAAAAAGACTGTAGTTCATATTAAAAGTTTAAAACGAGTAGATTATAGCGCGAAAATTAACCAAAGGAATGCAACTTATGTGCTGTAGTTATAAACTTGATGCATCGTAATATTCCGAGTAGCAAATTGATGATGCAACTCACCACTAGGTGGCGTTCTGTGCGGTAATAATGGGGTGAATCCAAACAAAATGCTTCATTGAAATAATTCCTGAATGACTTATTAAATCACTTTGTTCTTTACATGAGTTATTAATTATTTTATTTATTATTTTGCTGTATGTTTTGTATTTATTTATTGTGATGTATGTTTTGTTTTTTTTGCGTTGTTGAGATAAATCAATTTGTACCTCTTCACGCGGTTCAGCTTCAAAACAACCTATTTTACGGTATGTTAATTCAAGGTACCCCCTTACCAATAAACGCGTTGTAACTTATACCGAACATATTACAGGTCTATTCAAAACTGGTGACTCCGTATACGAAATACAACTGACATTGTAAGCTGAGCTTGGTATAATGTCGGAATAGATAAACCGTGTTTATTGGTAGAGCCTCAGAGCAAACACAACTAGACTTGCAAGAGGCGCACCACCTTCAGCATGTCTCTTTCACACCAGAATGTATGGAAAATGATGTACTTCTGGATCCAAACTGTCACTTTTACTATTAATTTTAAACTGGATCCAAACTATAATATATTACAGAATATATTTTCGTGTGTTTTCAGTGGTAGGAATAAAATTGTTTTATTCAAGCGACGGTATTTACCACTCGTTATAGATAGATGTATACTTTTATCCAATAGTAATAAATAAATTACTGAAATAGGTATCGATGTCGTGGGCTACGACAAATAAATTGTATTATGGGATTTGTTAATAAAGTTGTGACAGAAACTGTCAACAATGTTAGAATATTTGTTTTATTTACATAATACACACATGAAAAGTGTCTATGGATCAATAACATTTTTAGCTCTAAAAAATCTAATTTATTTAAATCAAATCTAATCTTCTGGATTGATCTCCTACCTAATAATAAATATTTTACAACAACAACAACACACACGTTGCCTTCATCCCATGTTAAGTAGCTGAAGCACTTGTGTTATGGAAATCAGACAAGATTCATATATATATTTACTGCCCATGCCTGTATCAATGACTTATCACCACATTTTAAATAAATTATGAATGAATTCAGTTTTGAAAATATATTCTTGATTGCAATCTTCTAAAATGTACTTGATCCCTAGACACTTTTGATGTGTGTAGTATAAACCATCCAACCAATAGCAAAGCGTGACGGCGAATCTGTTCTGGCGGCTTATTCCGAAAATCCACCCTGGAAAATTCCACCCTAGGTGGATTCTCGGAAATCGCAGGCCGAGTATTCCTTCTACCTAGGTTGAACGATTGTAATTTTCGCAACACAATGGGGATACTTGGACTTTCCTGAGAATCCACCTAGGGCGGAGATTTGCAGGGTGCATATTCGGAATAAGCAGTTCTGGCAATGGATATGGAAAATCCTTGAAACATGTCGACTGTTTATGTAGGCAAGGTCTACAAAGTAATGTTCCACTCCAATCTGTGTTTCACATGAACATTAATGTAACTAGATGGAACAAACACATTATTAGTATTACGAAAAATAAATAAATATAAATATGCCGGGACATTTTTACACACGGTCACCTGACCCCAATCTCTGGCACCCACAGTACAGGGTTACTATGGGTGCCAGAGACTGATATACTTACATAGATAAACACGCGCAGACGCACACAACAAATGCTCATCACTAAAGCAGTATGTCTGTGGCGGGAATCGAACCCGCGCCCGTCGTCCTAGAGGCAGATGTCCTGACCACTAGTCCATGCCGGCAGTCATTACGAATGGGCCATATCTAAGTCCAATGGGAGCACGACATAATGGGTCTCTCTATTACCACTGAAAATAACCATTGATGGTACTGATACAAAATTTCTCACTATTACCATTCAAGTTTAAAATAACTAAAGACGCCATGTGCAATATGTGAGATCATGTTACTCCTCCCACTTTTTCTAGAGAAAGAAAAAGGAATGTTATTCAATAACTATAGAACAAATGGGACGTGTCCCAAAAGGCTTTCCCAAGTAAAACAAATAAAATATACTATTAAATTCCATTTAATTTACAAGTAAATAAATAATAAATCACATCGCAGGCACAATGGAACTATGGCGCACGTTTCTTACCCAACGACATAAACAAAAACGTTTTATGAATACTTTTACTGTATGTATAATATGTATTTGTACATTATGAGACGAAGGTAATGGCTTTTAAACAATCGAAATTGTCAAAAAAAAACTTTAAATTTGTACTTAAAAAAATAGTAACAATGTTGCTAGTAAAAACTTTTACATGATTTTGAATGATCGGTCCCATTATCCCCACAACAATCGGTGTAGTTGGGACAAATTTTCCCACAATTTCCATCGAGTGGGAAATAAATGGTACTTCAGAAAATCAGTGAGTACAGTGAGACTTGTTATAAAAATATTTAGTCCCATAATTTCCATTGCAGTAGAAATAGTGGGACCGATGAGTTTTTATGATTTTTTTCGAATAAATAATACTTTTTTAAGTACGGTTCCTTTCCCCGTAATACTAACACGACCTTTGTACATAAAAAACAAACATTGTTTTGTATGAAAAGGCCGTCTTCTGCGCATTTGTGCTTTTAAGTACCGTTAATTTTTTTTTTACATAATATTGTCCTCGATCTTATTAATATTGCTAATTGATGTTTTTGGATTTCCAATCTTGATTATTTTTGCAGGCCCACTTGATTTTGAACCTCAGTACGTTGAAATACAGTCTAAAATCGATGAATAACAAACAAAGCCTCTGCCTGTTCAAGGTTTATTATGAATGTAATAAGTATTTTTATATCATATTAAACAACGCGCAGTATATTTTCCAAATTGTAACAATCTGGACTAATACACTTTTTGAATTCACCCCTCCATTTATAAATAGTAAGACAGGTTAAGTCATTGTTAGGGGCATTGGGTTCAATAATCCGCAAAATAGGATTTCATGAAAATACTTCAGGAATATAGACGCAAAAGCGTCACTGTATCCACCTTATCTTCATTAGATTAGAGTTCAAATTCAAATATACATTACTAGTGGACTCGACAGACGTCGTCCTGTCTTAACTATTAATATGTATATACAATTAGTATAACAGGGTGGCCTGTGCCCAGCAGTGGATGTCATTATTTTCCTTCATAAGAACCTTCTGCTGTCATTAATAAGCACAACAAAGGAACAATTAGCGAAATCGGTCCACCCGTTCCGGAGTTATAAACATTACAACGAAAAATGGCATTGATTTTTATAGATAGACGAACAGATTTTTTCAACTAATAACACAAGCTCGGAAATCCAAAACCAAAGCACCAGGGGGCGGTACTCTTAAGCCTTCTGTTCAGCCTTGATGGCCCACAGCTGCCTCACGGTGTTCGCAATGCCGATGTCGTGGCTGATGACGTAGAAGAGCCCCCCGAGGGTCGCGGCCGACACCAGGTATACCAGCGCTAGAGCCACCTTCGGGAGGATCGGCCCGAAGAGTAGGGGCCTCACGTAGTCAACAGCTATCGCCTCCAGACCCCTGGGAATGGTGAAGGTGATTAATTATTTAATTAGGACAGCCAACAAAGCACACATATTAACAAGATAATCTATAATATAAAAATGAATCGCAGAATGTGTTGGTAAGCGCATAACTCCGGAACGGGTGGACGGTGGGTGGTGGTTCTTTGTTGTGCTTATTAATGACAGCAGAAGGTTCTTATGAAAGAAAAAAATGACATCCACTGCTGGGCACAGGCCACCCTAGATGTTCATATTAATAGTTAAGACAGGACAACGTCTGTCGAGTCCACTAGTTACACATAAAAAAAAAAACACGTGGCAAAATGTTGCCTTAATTATGGGTACTTCCCGTGAACTCAGAATCTTAAAATTCGGCACGAAGCAACGTTATATAGTACAGATAAAGGAAAACTTGTGAAAATGATAAATTGTAAACAGGCTACGTTTGTACGACGGAACCCTCGGTGCGCGAGTCCGACTCGCACTTGGCCGGTTTTTTTTTGTATAAATTATTATACTCTATATATTATATCTGTGGTGATTTGGAAAAGGGGGATAACTCAAAAATACCAACTTTACAGTAGCGTCAGAAAAGCGAATCGCGGCGTGGGTGGTTTTGGATGATGTCTTACAAATTCTTTAATGTTTAAAATGTATTTATGATACAAGATTTAGAGCGTAAGGAGATGAGTGCAGTCAACGCTCTTTTTCCATATCAAAAAATACCTTTAATACATTTGTCTATCATCATTTAATACATTAACTTTAATGACCCTTAAAAATGCATATTTACGACTCATCTCCTTTTTACCTTAAAATGAATGTGATTGAACATTGCAAATGTGTAAAAAAATAATATTGAAAAAAAAATGACTCATCCCCTTTTTTCGAATCACCACAGATATGCGGAAGAAATCTATGTAAGCAATAGTAACCGAATCATCGGATTTCGGCGGCGGCGGCGGCGGTGGTGGCGGCGTGACCTTGGGCTTCTCAACGGGCGGTTTCCTCAAGTTAGTCCACACCTTCCAGAAAGCCCTCACCATGCCGATATCGTTAAATATCAGGTAGAAGAGACCACCAAGGGTCATCACTGTTATAGCGTATACGCCATACATTGCTATTCTGGGCACCACTGGACCCACGACCAGCTCCCTTAAATATTCGACCACAACTGCTTCTAGACCCCTGGGGAGGAAGAATTGGTGAGGATACGAGGGAAGGAGAGGGAAGATTTTCTAACTCAGTAATATTTATATCGATTCCAACAGTATAGTTGTTCATTTTTTAAGGAAACGCTCCGTCACGGCGAATAGAACACATGTGTCACCACCCCAGCCCAACTTTTCCCGTCATGGGGGTCGTAAGAGGCGACCGAGGGAGCTCTCCAAAGAACTGGCAGCAGCGCTCTCTGTGAGTTAAACCACAACACCACTGCGATCGCCGACCCGCCTGCCAAATGACAGATCTCATTGGGGGAGGCCCTCGTCCAGCAGTGGACGTTATGTGGCTGATGATGAAGCTGAATGCTTATCTTTGGTTAATCTTCGCGCTATAATACCCGTTTTAAACTTTAAATAGTTGTTTTTCGACTTTGAACTGGAGATAGGTCCTGTCTGATTTTAAAAGTCCATGCAATTTTTAAACAAAAAGTACTATCTGGCATAATCATAGTAATCAAACTCATATCAAACTAACGGTTCAGATGTGATGTATTGTCAGTTCATAGTCGTTTTGTGACTGCGACATTTTCAATATCATCATCAGCCACAGGGCCTCCCTTCCATGATAATTTTGGCGAGGAAATGCCAATAATCGGCACGCTCGGCAGGCGGGTTGGCGATCGCAGTGGTGTTGTGGTTTAACTCACAGAGAGCGCTGCTGACCATCCCACACGGAGAGTTCCCTCGGTCGTCTGTTACGACTCCCGACGGGAAAAGTTGGGCTGGGTTGATTACGCATTTATTCTATTCGCCGTCACTATAATATCTCGGGATTTGACCTAGGAAACGGAAACGGAGTGTAGGACGCCCTCAGGCAAGGTGGACTGATGATATACGCAAGATGGCTGGCAGAAGCTGGATGCGAGAAGCCGAAAACAGATCACAGTGGCGTGCAATTTGGAGAGGCCTATGTCCAGCAGTGGACAAGTATGGGCTG
>SJJU01013662.1:0-17127 GCA_012932125.1 Conopomorpha cramerella
AACAGTTGTAAAGCGTATCTATCACACATAGCCTTATTATCATTGACGGTAATAGACAACTCATTAAAATTGCCTTGTCAAATTACACTAATTTATATCGGGTCATATTTGATTGACCTGTCAGCGTGAGGTGACGGCTAACATAATGACCTGAGTCGAACGGTCCGTAACAGGATAATTGTCGTTTTTATTCTCGGTAATAATCACCTACAGCTACTTATCTATAAAGGCATTTTGTACGATCGCTTACCTGTTGTCCGATGACGTCAAACGCAGGCCTATTTCTTGCACTCGACTGCGGCGGTGCGGTTTGAAATACACGCATCAAAAGTGTCTAGGGATCAAGTACGTTTTAGAAGATTGCAATCGAGAATATATATATCACAAAAACTGAATTCATTCATAATTTATTCAAAATGTGGTGATAAGTCTTTGATACAGGCATGGGGAATTAAGTAGGAGACCAATCCAGAAGATTAGATTTTTTTTAGCTAAAAATGTTCTTGATCCCTAGACACTTTTGATGTGTGTAGGTACATGCATTTTACTTGTGACAACAACGAAATAAGTTAAACTTAAGTCCAAATTAGAATTAGACAGAGGTATATATTTTTTAGAAATACTTGTTTCTTAACATAGTAATTTATTTATTTATTTTGTAAAATGTATTTATGTCCACTGTGCATGTTATGGCAAACATTAATTATGGCGACACTTGCCATGATACGTTTATGTTTTGTAAGTACTTTTATGTTTAGTGTACGACCTTGTTCGTCCAAATTAAATAAATAAAATTAACTAACACTTATAAGTGGAAGGTGGCGAAAGGTGGCGTGTAAAGTACCCAAAACTGGAGACCATAAATGAAAAGATTTGTGAATGTAGATGAAGCGAAATGGGTATGTCAAGACCGTGACAAATAGAGATCTTTAGTGCCTGCCTATCCCTCTGGGAAAAATAATGTGATGCCTACGTACTTGTAAGTACTAGTTATGCAAGTGTAATATATCCCAATTTGGGGTCACGTGACCGTGCGTGAAATGCTGACAAATATGATAATAATAATTTTGACAGCTGTCATAAAATCTGTAATTCATAGTTACACAAGTAACTACTAAAAAAAACTCTTCAGAGGGCGGTCAGCAGCGCTCTCTGTGAGTTAAACCATAGCGACACTGCCATCGCCAACCCGCCTGCCAAGTGTGGATCATATGTGTTTTCCCCAAAATTATCATAGAAATCATTGGGGGAGGCTCTCGTCCAGCAGAGGCACGTCATATGGCTGATGATGATGAACTGCTTACCGAAGAATCCAAGCACGAGCACAACGAAAAACTAAAAAAAAAAAACAAATTTATAATTTCAATCACGACACGGATGTTCGTTGTTCCTACGCACAGATCCTTCTACACGTCTCATTTCAATACAAAACAGTGAAGACACAACCCACATCCGATGTACGGCACCTACTATTCAAAACCAACCGTGACCCTTGCATTGTCAAGCACTTTTGAACTTAGCTCAATCGTAACACCGCCACACAAAAATACACCTAAAAAACTAACACATACGGGCCACAGTCCAATCAATGCGAAACTAATGCTACACCGACGTTAGAATTCAAACGAAGAATGATATGACACGCCTATCAATAAGTTAACGTTGGTAATCATGACTTCCGAACAAAAACTATGTTGGCAGCACTGCCATAACACAACCAAATATGTTCGCGCCAAAAATGAATGATTGATTCATTACAATTTGAATAAAAGTACATATCATTGGGCCCGCCCTTTGCCTAATAAGATAAAAGTAGATACCTTTATATTTTAATTAGCTGTGACATTTTTTTTTCTTGTTTGTGTTGCGTAGGTGTGTTATTATTGATAATACATACATTATACTGTCTTTCATTCAGTAAATAGGTTATCGGTTAGAGTAGATATAAGTACTTTTCTGCTGTAAAATAAACAAAAACCTCTTTTCAATCTTTGAAAAATAAGGTCTCGAAAATCTTGTGTGATGAGTACCTGAAGTAGGATGCGCCTTTTACCTGTGTAAAACTAAGTTAAAACTACAATTGATTACTTTTGTTATTAGCAATAATTTATAACACTACGAAATGTTAAACTTATACGTAATTGTAACATGTACTGTGGTGTTTGCCTGTAATTGACTGTGCACTTAACCTATTGTTTCCATGAAGATTATGTTGTATTATAAGTTCAAGTGTAACCGTCGTCGTTGGTAAACCAAATAAATAAATAAATAAAAAACCCAAAGCGGGGTAGGCAGACGCACTTGCTAAGTGGGCACGGTTCACCAAGCGCATTTAACAAAGAAAACGACGACGTCGCGGGCAAACGCTAGTCCAATCCAAACAATGAATGAAATCAGTAGGTAGTTAATATTCGAGAGGGCAATCCGTCTACTATGGAGATGCGGACGTAGCATCACCGACTTGTCAACCTAAACATTTTTTCGTTGCAATCTCAACTTTAATACCTTAGCAATAACTACATGTTGTTTATATCCTTTGACGGTATGTACATCCAAGGTCTGATTAATAAATCAGGGTAAATTGGTCCTTCTGAACTCGGAAAATGTAGTAGTTAAGAGAGAAAATTGTCTGTAGTTTTATTTGATTGTGGCGTTTCGCCTTTGACGTATGTCGATGCTTGTCCGAGGTCACGACATCCCTTGATCCCTTTGCTTGTGAATAATTATTGTACAATTACTGTACAGGAGGTAGGTACAGTCGGCCAATAATCTATCAATCTAGCCGGTCTACCACCAGTGGCGTGCACACCGTATAGGCAAAAAGACACTGCCTACCATAGTACCGGGGTCGGGTAGCAAAAACTACCCGACCTAATAATGAGTTATAGCTAGATCTTTTTTTGTTGTACTTACGACATAGGCTAACAAAGATCCTGTGTTTTGTGGCTGAGTAGATATGTAGGTACCTATATTTCGTAAAGACAAGTTAACTATACATAGGTGTCAATCCTTGGGGATTACTGCCTACCTTGTCGTAAAAGCCAGTGCACGCCACTGTCTACCACCCTATGGTTGAATCTCTTTGAGTATCCTTAGACATTAAGGTTCATTTTTTACTTGTCACAAAATTACAACTTCACTTTATTGAAGTTTTAGTGTAAGTATTTTTGGCCAACAGTAAATACCTGTGACGGGAGTGTCTGTCTTGTAGTGTTAATTACGTTTGGTCCCGTTTATTCCGTTTCCGTTGGAAATTATGGGATAAAATATAGCCTTTGTTCTAATCTAGCGTATGATCTATCTTCTTAACAAGTTTCGTCAAAACCTGTTGGTTATTTTTCTAGGAAGAAGTAAAGAAGTGTAAATCCTCCCAATATCATAATCGCAAAAGTTTGGCTGAATGTTTGGGATGTTTGTTACTGTTTCGCACCAAAACTATCGGACGAATTTCCACAAAACCTTTAAAATAGCATAGCTTTATAAGTACAAAACATAAAAATATTATGACACAATATTTTATGTATACATTATACATTTTATGTGTATTATGCCGTATTTTATCCCATTTTTTTCACGCGAACACCGTCAGGATACGTCGAGTGTCACATAATATTTCTCTTATACTCTTTTGATATTAGTAGTATCTCCTTACCTTAAAGTATTGAATCCCTATAGAGACTTACAGCAATCCACCTTTTTCGGTTCACCGTCCACATAAACCTCGATCCCTGACCGCCGAGGGACGTGACGCCCCATCGAAGCCTCTGTGGGAAACCTTTTTGATGGAATCCACTTCCTGGCCACACTGTTGCTGGATGATAGCTGCTGTCAAATGAGATTATTTTTTTACTGACTTCAAAATAGGACGCGTTCTCAATTCGCCTGTATTTTTTTAGGTTTGTTACCGCAGAACTTTAGACTGGGTCAACTAGGTTTTGGTGATTCTTTTTTGTTTGAAAACTGGAGCTTTCCGGTTTTTTATTTTTCTTATTTAGCCTGGTTTTGTGTCTCACTGCTGGGCAAAGGTGTCCCTCTGTTCATTCCACTCGTCCCTATTGAAAGCCACCTGTTGCCACCCCGGCGAATGTTTGTCCAGTAGTGCAATTCTCGTATTTTTGCTCCATCACGATTACGATTTTGGTTTAGCTTACGCTCGAGTTTAGTCAAGTTCAAAAATTACCAGATTACAGTTTGTTTGAGAAGAGTAATTTTAGCTTGTTTGTTTACGAGAATACGCCGTTTGACGTACTGTTGAAATTAGATAGTAACACGAGAACGATAGTAACAAGAGAGTTTGAACTAAGTTGAGACTTTTTTAGTATCGACGAAAATACGAGAATTGCACTACAGGTCATCCTTCCATCTCCGATTGGGCCGTCCACGTCTTCAGCCTCCATCGTTAGGGATCCAGTCTGTAACGGCTTTTGCCCACCGATTTGATCATCCATACGACTGACATGGCCAGCCCCGTCCCACTTCAGTTTTGCGGTGGCGGAAAAATAGCAAAATGAACCAGCTATTTGGCACATCATAAGTGGGCGCAGTGGACAAGTATGGGCTGATGATGATGATGATGATGATGAAGTGGGCGCCCATCTAGTTACGGTATTGCACACAAGGTAGATAGACATACCCAAAAATTACTCTAGTTGAACCGTAACAGACTCAGAAGCCAACCACAATGTATTTCTGTTTTCAAGCAAAAAAAAACCTTAGACATTCATTCGAATAAAAAAAAAACATCGTACCAAAGAGAGTAAAAGCAAATCTAATTTATATTCCTATCGATTCAACCCAAAACGTAAAAGTATAAACACATCCAATAAATCGATCCGAGATCGATTATTATTCCACCCTTTTGGTAAATCGCTGCGCACGACTTCACTGCCGCCGCCACCGCCGCCGCCCGTCATGACGTTCCCACACCTAGACACAGGCCTCCCCCGACAGGTGCGTGTCACGTACCAAGTTCACGACACGCCAGTCATTCAGCGACAAGTGTTACTTGTGATGAGATTTTTCTATCATCACTTTTTTGGTGTGTAAAAACGAACTAAAGAGCACCGCTCCGTCACGGTGATTTGAACTTCGTATTGTGCACTCTAAAACTAGTCGGGTAGAGTTTAAATTTCAACGGCGACAGTACGATAGACGAGAAAAAACTTAGTGCAGGTGGAGGTCATGCCTACGCTTGACAAGTGTATCACCGAGTCACGATGTCCCCGAAAGGGGTATTCTCATTACTAAAATATTAAAGGATCTACTCCAGTAAACTTTTAATAGGTACTATCTTAGTAGCATCTAAATAGTAGGTACAATTTATGTTCAACTAGTTGACCGTTACGTTGTTTTGCAAAATACATTATGATTAGTGTTTCCTTGCCACTGTTATATGCAAGTATAAATTTCCACCCCCCTTTTTACCCGCTTAGGAGATGAATTTAAAAAATCTTTTCATATATCACGTAAAGATCATAAAAAAAGATCATGGTCAAGGGTTAGCGCTGATGAATGAATCAGTCAGGACTATGAGTTTTTTTTATAATACTAGGTGACCTGGCAAACGTTGCTTTGCCAATATACTGAATATAGTTATACCGAACCGAACCTAACCTCAGTTTTTCTTCTAAAACGTAAACCACTTAAAACATATCCCCAAAATGTATAGCTTACGTTAATTCAGTTTGTAAGCTATAATGCTGCCAAGTTACATCGTAATCGGTCCAGTACTTTCTGCGTTAAAAAAGGACAAACATCCATCCAAACTTTCGCATTTATGATATTAATAGGATATCGATTGCAGATATTTGAACCTAAATACAAATAAACGCGCTGTCATTAATACAAAGACTTTTACAGGTCTACTGGAAGTGGTTTTTAGTAGTTATTTGGCATACAACTGACAAGTTAAGTTGAACTTTGTGCTAGGTATCTTCACAATAGTTAATCTGACATTATTATGAAGGCCATAACAATGACAAAAACGTCAATTCCAGCAACGGGCAACAACCGGCTCACCATAAAACTCAGAAAAGTTAGAGGACTATAATGTACTCGTGAATAGGGTCGCGGTTTCTTGGTGGTTGCTCTTTGAACTGGTTTGATGTAAAAAAGCTACGGAACCGAGAAGATTTCTGATAGAATGTCACGGATGAGCGGACGGTGGCTGGGACAAGTGTCAAGTGGAGCTAGGTACACTATATAAGTTGCCCGTCGCGTTTTACTCTGTGTTTACGATAGTAGACCTACGTATATTTACCCCTATACCAATAAACGTGGTGTGATTTATACAGCAGTTATGTCTGTAAGGCCTTAAGGTGCTGATGTACTTGAGTTTTCACTTGTAACAGTACATCTAAATATTCGCCGTTTTTATATTTTTCTGGTCGTCTTAGTGTTTATTAATTTTTTTTATTTTTATTTTATTTATTAGTTAACATATAAACTAAACTTAAATCGATCCCTACCCATCTGGGTAGTTTAGCCTGGGTACGTATCTAATTATCATTTAAAAAATGTATCAGTATTGCATAAAACCCTAAAAGGATCATGTATCTATCTATCTGTAAAATTTGATCAGCTTTAGTTGTATAGAGTTACATATTGGCAACAGCTGAAATCCCCTGTCGGCACTTTAAAAAGTACATGTTGGCAATAAATAATTGGAGTATGTACGAGACCGTTTGGTAAATAAGAACTAGCTTCTATTGCAATCGCAGTTACAATACAACCACTCCACTCATACAGATGAAAACAAAAACTCCGCGAGACAAAAGATGAAACGAGCCATTGGAATAAATACCATAATTGGCTACTATTAAAGTTGACAATAGAATTGGGCGGGCCACATGAAATTCCCCGTGAAATTGGCCTTTTTAAATACTTTCTAGTTCGTACATGTCATGTTACGTGTTACTGGTATTGTATTGAGATTCAAGTATTGTCCGTTTTGTGATGACGTTGCCGTCTCGTGGGAAATGTTTCTTAACTTATAGCAATTCTATTATCAAATTCCATAATTTGTTTACCGTAAGAAGACACTGTTACGTAAAATAAATCTCGAAAATTAGAAAAAGACAAACTCCCTGATCAATCAATGTGGTGAAACTTATAACAACGTTATTTCTGGTCCGCTTAAGACAAATTTAATAAAATCGTATTAGTAACCGCGTAAGTAAGACCCTTAAAATAACAAAAGATTTAAATTAATAACTTCAATTCGGAAAATCTCGAGGAAAATTCATTCATGATTACTGTGACTTATTATCATTTCCGAAACTGGAAGAGGGTCCAGCTGTCTTTAGGCCCGTAGCAAAGCTCTCCAAATAGCAGAGGAAGTTATTCGAAACTAGAACTCCCTAAACAGATTTGACCCTTGTCCAGCAGTGGACGTTATGTGGCTGATGACGATGATGATGATGAAACAGATTTTACTAAACATATCTATCTCTATGTATAAAACTCGAAGTCCTGACTGATTCATTTATCACTGATTCTTCACGGCCCAGCCCAAACCCTGGCTCTAGAAAGCGGAAATGTTGCATAGGGGTTCTTTTTATGATTTTTACTTGAGATAAGAAAGGATTTAAAAAAAGGAGCACTCTTTATTCCTAGTAGAATTTCACAGAAGAAAAACATTAATTTTGGATATATGGTTCAAAACTTGGTGGTAGTATCCGTAATCCATCCGCCCAACCGCCCAAACCCACTCGCCTACTCGCCCAAACCCACCGGCCCATATAAAAGATATATAAAAATACAGTGTCATGATGTTTGTTCCCAATGAACTCTTCACCAAGGCTACCAATATTCACAAAATTTGGTATTTAATGTAATTTCGTGCAATTTGAGAGATAGGATAGTTTATATTTCGTGACATCCAATGGTGGGCACAGGCCACCTTGGAGGTTATACTAATTTTATATTCATATTAAATAGTTAAGACAGGACAACGTCTGTCGAATCCACTAGTAAAAGATAAATCAGTTAGGCAGAAAATAAGTAATTCAAAGACCGCACCGCACTCTAGTACCTACTATCGTATCCAAAGTTCAGGATACGTGGACGGAGAGTTCATGCCAATATATGTACTTACCAGTGGCGTGCACTGGCTTTTATGACAAGGTAGGCAGTGATCCCCAAGGATTGACACCTATTACCCGAAATACTAAGGTAGGCAGTGACTTTTTGCCTATATGGTGTGCACGCGACTGCTTACGTGTATTTAGTAAGTACCAGTGGCGTGCACACCATATAGGTAAAAAGACACTACCTACCTTAGTATTGTAGCTTCCCGACCTAATAATAGAGTTATTGCTAGATCTTTTTTGTTGTACTAACGACCTAGGCTGACGAAGGTCCTGTGTTTTGTGGATGAGTAGATAGGTTACCTACATTTCGTAAAGACAAGTTACCTATAAATAGGTGTCAATCCTTGGGGATCACTGCCTACCTGGGTGAGTAGATAGGTAGGCATCTATATTTCGTAAGGACAAGTTACCTATACATAAGTGTCAATCCTTGGGGATTACTGCCTACCTTGTAGTAAAACCCAGTGCACGCCACTGCAAGTAAGGTACAGTCGGCAAAGAATCTGCTCTACCACCCTAAGGTTGAAACTCATATGAATGTCATTAAACATTAAGGTTCATTGTTCACTTGTCACAATATGCCAACTCAACCTTATTGATGTTTTAGTGACACAGGAAGTGTCATCGAAACTGATAGACCATTTTCTTGGCCGACCGTACATACAAAAGACTACAGATCGCCATCATCAAACCTTCAGTATATTTGTTCCCGTCGGCCGACACACGCGAGCTCCTCCATCTTCGACGACCTGAAAGCACCAATTATACAACGAAACGTCAATTGCACTTCATACTCGATCAGCTCAAAGGCCGGTCAAGAAAAGCAACTTCGTTAGCTCACTGAGATCGCTATCACTTCTAGACGCTTTTGTCCCTTCTACGTATACAATTGTGATGTATTATATGACGCAATTATCGACCTTATTACTGTGTTATAAAGCTTAGATGTTTTCGGTTTTATTGCTGCCAGTACGTACGGTCTTTGTCACGTGTAGGGTAACTATACGGAGTTGCGAAAAGTAGGAATTGGACTTTGTTAGTGGCGCATTGGGGGTCAAGTTTTATTGGTGTATTAATAGAAAATGTGGAGCATTATACTATACGTCAATTAGGGGCATTGTCGCCAGACTGTCCTGGGTTTAAATAAGCTGAACTAGATATATACAGTTCTCATCCTACGAAGCCAAACACGTTGAACTAGTTTGGAATGGACTCTCATGATTTATTGCGGCCCGAGATATATAACCTGCGGCGAATCACAATAAATTGTACGCTGTGTCTATGTAAATATTGTGTATTTATACCTTAATAATCGCAGAATAAATCTATACACCTACTAGGCTATGTGTCTACTTATTTATTATGTAATACACATATGTAGGTACATAACTTTTTCATTATATTTACTGAAGATGACTAGTTTAGCCCTTAAGCAAACTTGTATTGACTATACTATAGTTAATAATCACTTATAATACGTAATCCTATTATTTATTTAATCCCTGATTAGATGGAAGGAACCCTTGAAGACCTAAGCATCTAAATTAATTGCTAGTCTGCCATCAATATAGGATACGGGTGTTTAAATAGTATAAAAACGGATACCTAATCCATGGCCAAATAATTCCTATGGATCCAAATGCCCCTTATGTAGTTTAACGATGAACATGTCGTTTCACAAAAAGAATAAAAAATCAAGTGCAAAATGTACTTAAATTACATTTTTTTAAACTATTTTACCTTGTTGTACTATAATTTAATATATTACGTACTTTTTTTAGAGCAATACTATTCAAAACAATCTCTAGTTACTTAACTACAAGAAAACAGGTTCCGCGAACTGGCACCAAAGAAGTTGTTTTGACAAATTATTCCACATCACTTAATTCAATTAGAAAGGGCTGGAAGTGGGTAATCTTTACCAAAGTAGACGCGAACATGAATTGTAGGCAGACGAAGAAACCACATCCGTAACTGATGTACACAGAACATAGAGTGTAATAGAACGTTCTTAGACTCTTTTTGTACGGTGATTTCCCTTTCTCACTAGTACCTAGTATATGGACCAATAACAGCGAGGCGATCTGTCACATGAGCTTGTAGTGACAAACGATCAACCAATCGTGGTGTTTTGGGTCAAACGTACATTGGCGCTTCATTAGTTCATAACTTTTCTTCTCCCTTGGAAATGCCAAAACGCTTGGCAGGCAGTAACCAGTTTAGTCGTCGTTCAAAGTGATGTGATGTTCATCAAGGTGTTGTTTTACTATGAAACAGATTGCTTTATGACGAATACAATACTTTGTATAAATGTTTCATTTAATAAACTTCGATCCAATTCTGTCTGGGTACATCGGTGAAGATTGACTCATGCCTAGTTAAAATACACACACACATTTTTTGTCTGACATTGAAAAAAAAAACAACAATAATTAGCCGCGTCTATAATTTTCGACATCGGTGTCAAAATGATAACTGGTTTCGTGAAAATTTGGAGCAAACGACTGATAACAGACGGTCGCCGATGACAAGCGATGGACGTTTGACGTGCGGAATGCCTCTTTGATCTTGTTCAATATCGTAAAGTGTAACCTTACACAGATTATAGATAAACTAATCCTCTCTTACTACACAACACCAATGCATAGATGTTCCAATATCACTGGTTGGGGTAACCGCACGTTGTCCGTTCTACTATTATCTGATGAAGTGAAGTTGTAGGGCTGATTATGCATCACTTACTGTAATAACAGATATAAGTAGGCGCTTTGCTGCTACTTTCAAATGTGGACTTGTTTTTCCTACTGCGAACTAAAAGACCGTTCGTTTGTTCGATATCCGTGCATTTATTCGTAATCATGCCCTCTGTTTGTGCTGTTGAGGATTTAAACTTGTAGACTTGGGAATTATGGTCACCGCGTAAAGGATTATTCAGAAGAACTCCGATGGATTCCAATTTTGAGGTGGGTGTCTATTCTTTTCCAGAGTATTATTTTTTAGGAAAATATGCATAATTGATATCCTATTGCGTGACGATATAAAGTACAAAACTGTGCGTAGATAGGAAAGAGTGTTGAAAAGGGTATTTTTCAAATGAATTACGTATAGGTAAACGAATGAAGAAGTTTACATAGATTTTCCAAAACCAATTTCAACCGTTATCTTTTCACTCAATGCAATTTTACAGTATTGATGTCTATCTGTGAAAGAAACTGGTTTATCAGTGTTCATGACACTTCCTGTGCCACTAATCATCAATGAGGTAGATTTTTATTATTGTGACAAGTAAAAAATGAACTATAACGACAAATGACACTCATTTGAGTTTCACCCTTAGGGTGGTCAGAGTAGACCAGATACTGTACCTGTTCTAGACGTCATAAAATTTAATCTGTATCTTAAAATATGCATAACTAGGTGACCCGGCAACTCACATTATACATCATTAACAGTGTTTCTATTGCATTATATGCATGTATTATATGTATTGGATTAGCCGTCGAACCGATGACCGTTGGGGAAAACGAGTTCTCGAGTGGAGACCGCGTCTCGGCAAACGGAGTGTAGGACGCCCTCAGGCAAGGTGGATTAATGATATACGCAAGATGGTTGGCAGAAGCTGGATGTGAGAAGCCGAAAACAGATCACAGTGGCGTGCAATTGGAGAGGCCTATGTCCAGCAGTGGACAATGTATAAAATGTATAAACCTTCCTCAAGAATCACTGTATATAGTAAAAGAAAACCGCATCAAAATCGGTTGCGTAGTATTAATGATCTAAGCATACATAGGGACAGACAGCGGGAGGCGAATTTGTTTTATACTATGTAATGATTATACATAACATCTATTTACTAAACAGACTCATGAACACATTTCAACCAGTTCCAATCTTTATCGTGCACTGGTGACTTATCAACTGTCAATAGTTGACAAGACAAATCATTAGATAATTGCTTAAATCATAATTAACCTTATGACTAGAGGGTTAAGTACCGTATTAATAAATATTTCTGTTCGGCAATTAGAAAGAGACAGTCGAACACACGATGTTATCCGAGCACGCTCATCGTGACATGGTCCATCAATCATCGTAATTATTAGTTGAGTTGCATGACAAATAAACACTGAACTTTATGGGCATGTGGCACAGATACTTAGAAGATTAGTACCAATCCCTAAGGCTGAGCGTGTACTGTGAAAAAAACGAACAACAGAAATCCAATGTGATACGCGCATTGAATTAAAAAATATATATTTTGCTAAATCATTTTCAAAATTAAGACTTACCTTACTTACCTCAATACGAATCCAAATAATATAAAAACTACATACAAATACCCCACGCACTCTCTTCTTCTATCAATGTTGTTGAAAATGTGTGTTGTTGTAAAATATTTATTTATTTTTTTATTATTTATTTATTAATGGTATAGGCAGAGATAATGAATAACAAAATATCACTGCTGGCTTATCATATTTGACTACATTAAACAGAGAGCGTCTGTGGTCTAGTTGGTCAGATACTTGACTTGTAACCGGGAGGTCACGGCTTCGAGTCCGGCTACTGGACGTGTACCAATGGGACCTTTTTTCAGAGCCTATGTACGCAACGCAACGCTCGTACGGTGAAGGACAATATTATATTATTTACATTAAACAATGTTTGTTAGGTTTTCTTGAGGAGACGGTTCTTCAAGATATCAATATAGCTGATCCTAGTAGTCGAACTCCAGGGGGCCAAGTCCGCTATACTCTCGTTGTGGCATCGCTCTGACATCGTAGCCGAAAACGACGTTTTACTAAAGACGACAGTGAAATTAAAGTAACGAAATCAACAATGTACGTCGTTTGCCGCTACGATGTCAGAGCGATCTCTTGTAGAGTGGGATGTTGGGTGGGAGAGTGTAATAGAATTAGGCTCCAGGACACACTAATCCCCTTAAAATGCGTTGTCCCTTATACAGCGGTTATTACAGGTCTACTTGAACTGGTTATCCCGTATTTGACATACAACTGACAAGTTAAGTTGAGCTTTGTGTATCTACGAAATAGCAATTCCGCCATTATTAATAAGGCCCTTAGTGTTTGCCCCTCTGACATAATACCTAAGTATAAATAGAATACATTTTTAACCGCCCCAGCCTAACATTTCCCGTCTTGGGGGTCGCGACCGAGGGAACTCTCCAGTAAAAAGGCAGCAGCGCTCTCTGTGAGATAAACCAGACAACACCACTGCGATCGCCAACCCGTCTGTCAAGCGTGGCGATTATTTGCATATCATGGAAATCATTGTGAGAGGCCCTCATTCAGCAGTGGAAGACATGTGGCTGATGATGATAAGTGATGAGCTGTTTTGGATGTTTTAGCCATCAACATAATTCGGACAGTTAGAACAAAAGTGACACAAAATAAAATGTGTCATTTTATTAAATTGAACCTTAACATAAAAGTCACAAAACTTAAATTACAAAATCGGCATGTTTCATATTGGGTCATTTTTGTTCTAACTATGCAATATGTATTATTAGGCTCTGGCACCCATTAATATGGGTGCCAGAGCCATTCGCCATCTGAACCCAAACTAGGATATAGGGTAATCCCTATATCCTAGTTTGGGTTCAGATGGCGAATTTCAGTGAAAAATGTCCTAGGATATTACTTCGATATTATGTCTGGGGCGGCCTCAACCCACGCGCACCTGTACATTTTATGTTTTATGTATAATAAATTATCGCTCGGTCGATCTCGCGCTCCATTTTCGATAAATACAAATACTTACTTACGTCAATAAAGATTGTCACATGCTGTTACATAGCCCGCGACTGTGTATGTAGAGCAAAACGAGCGTCACAAATGAGCCAAGCCATTAGCTGTCGAAATTGTAGCAATTAGCGATAATAAAGGTCAAAATTGCTTCCACTATTTTGAATGTAGGTTCCAAGTAATACGTATTGACGAAATAGATTCTAACGATTGATTAATGAAGTTGTTTTTATTATTGAAGCGGAATTTGTGTTTCTCAGTAATGTTAATAAAATATAGCATTTTCTTGTAAGTTGCAAGCTATGCCCCGCAGTGTTGCCTCCGGTTTACAGAGTTCATGTGTGTAGCCTTATGCCTTGATCCACGTTGTATTTAAGACCTTTAGACACAATATATAAGGTGATGTCTAATGTCCCTACCAAATTTATGTTTTTCCATAAAAAAATAACATAATGAACACTCACTATTATTTCATATTATATCAAACTTTCAATGAATATGAGTAGGATCCTAACATTTTGACGATGCCTTAATGCCCCGTAATAGGTTCCAATTTTAATTGCATACGGAGATTAAAGTATGTATCTGTCACCTGTCATGTTTGTGACTTCTTATTCGATACTGCACTAGATTAACAATTTTATCTACCCACGTCTCACCATGGAGTACCTTAAGTAGTCGTCATGTATTGGGGAGTTCGCTTCTACCTCCAAAGTTTACGTAACCAAAGAAAATTATCAAGGGGATACAGAATTAATAAACGTGTGCTTACTCATTCTTTGGTTGAAAACATTAGGAAGCAGCGTGACCGCAGTTTGTGTGGGACTATAAGGTCAACGTATCAGATAAAATCTTGTAAGTAGGTAAAAGTGCCTGTTAAGTTAGGCTCACCCCCTATCACGTTGAGTTAAGTACACTAGATAAACTGTGAACATTTTCTTGATGCTAAATGCTTTGCCGATCGCGGTTTGGGATTAAAACACGTGCAGCCATCTAAATATATAAAAGGAAAAGCTGATTGAATGACTGACTGACATATCAACGCACAGCCCAAACGGCTAAACGTAGACACTTGAAATTTGGTACGGACGTAGCTTAGGTACCATAGAGGTGCACTAAGAAAGGATTTCCTGAAATTCCCATGGGAACGGGAATAAACGGGAAAAATGTTTTGTATGAAAAATCTAAACGGCTCAAGTTTGACGCTTGAAATTTGGGATGCAGGTACTACTAAACTACGCGAATGAAATCGCGGGGCGTCCACTAGTTATCATTTAAAAACAACCTATCTACAAATATCCTAAAATTCAATAGGTAACTTAGTATTCAAAGATAGTGAGGGATTTTCCCTAGTCGCAATTAAATTTGCCAGCGACTTAACTATAAATTAAATTCGGCTACATTTTACGTTTTTTTTTTTAAACTAAACATAATTATGTCAATATCTATTTATGACTGTTTTTATGGTAAGGTTTAGTCAGAGGTTTTACAGCTACCCACATATTTTACAATTAAGTTACTTATACAAGTTTTCCTGAGCAAAAATAACAGAAACACGTAAGTATAACACAAAAATACGTGTCTGTTTGTCGAGTAAATGTCCCGTCGAGCGTTATTTTATTGTGAGCTCCGGTTGATTAGTAAGCGGTGCGCGTGCGCCGGCTCGACCTACGGAAGAATGCCGGGTTCGCAACACTATGGCCTGCCTTCTGTCACACAAGGCTCCGTGGACGTCGACCCACAGTTTGCTTGTGTAAATACTGCGTAGGATTTGTGAACTTAGATGGTACAGTTGAACTAGCACCTTAAGGTCGAAACTCACATGACTGTCTACCTTACTGATGTTTTAGTGATGAAGTAAGTGTTATCAAAACTGATGGAACACTTTTTTGGCTGACCGTACAGATGGTTGACGAATTACTAATTTAAAAAGTTAGAAGTGAAAACATCGTATGTAACAATTCAAGTTTTTTTTTTTACTGAAACATTGAAAACATAGCATGTTTACCGTGTGACTACAATCGGGCATTCGCGAACTGTAGATAAGTAGGTACATACAAATTACTGACAAGTTAATACGCTTACCAAGTTGATGTAAAGACTAAAAGAAACAAATTCTGGTTTTTGTTACACACGCGAAATTTAGTTTTTCAATAAAAATTTATCGATGTTCGTTAGTCTCGCTAAAATTCCAGAACGACTGGACCGATTTGGCTATTTTTGGTTTTGAATCACACGTGGAAGTTCGGGGAAGGTAAAAGGTGTATTTCTTTCAATACACGGGGTACAAAAGCGACTTTCTATGGCAAAACAAATGTTTGCCGAGTCACCTAGTTCTGAATAAATTTCGTAACTTATCTAAGTACACTTAGATTTCTTGACCAAATCTATTTTAACTATGATGAAACGAATAGGTATCAAACGTTACATGATGCAGAGACCGCATTACACATAGGTCTTATTTAAACAGTCAAGCTAGCAGCTAGTTCAACTGTTAAGCATTTGAAGCATATTTTCTTATGTTTGTCATGTCATGACGACATAATGAGATATCTATCTATTACGCGTCGGAATGTGCCTAAGTGAATTTGGCAGGTCAAGCCAGATAAACTGACCGTTTGGTAGGTACTCTTGTTTGCCTTGTGTAGCGGAACCAAAGTACCTACGTGTAACAATAATTACACGTGTAAAGTGTACAAATGAACACTCCGGCCCGTTAGTTTGGGTGAGATTTGTAAAGCGAACTTTGAGTGACAGCTATGGTGGCCTCTGTCATTATTAACAGACTTCGAAAGTCAAAATTTCTTTATTTCATCGTTCTAAGTTCTATAACATACAGATATACAGTAGCATAACACAAACCTTTATGAACGTTGAAATGTATGACTTTAAAAACAAAAGTAAACGTCCCCGGTTTCGGCAGACTAGGCCTACCCCTGACGCTAGGTTCTACGTTTACAAACGTGATCTGCTTCTGATCTGGAAGGTACTACTCCCACAGACAAAAACCACGACTACCCTTCTCCGTGCTGCGTGACACCACTACTGCCTCATGCAGAGTCTCCCTACACGACTCTTTCTTCTTCTTCTCTTCTAGCGTGTACTCCGGTTACTTAGAAGCAGTGGCTTCTATCGCAAGCAGACCCTAGTGCCACTTTCCTGCACATGGCCGCCCCAACTCGACGTCATCATCATCATCAGCCCATACTTGTCCACTGCTGGACATAGGCCTCTCCAATTGCATGCCACTGTGATCTGTTTTCGGCTTCTCG
>SJJU01013663.1:0-22132 GCA_012932125.1 Conopomorpha cramerella
AATATAAATAAATAAAATAAATATGCCGGGACATTTTTTACACACGGTCACTTGACCCCAAACTAGGATACCCTGTACTATGGGTGCCAGAGACTGATACACTTACATAAATACTTTTAAATACATACACAGATAAATAAAACACCCAGACGCACACAACAAATGCCTCAGCTCATCACTAAAGCATTATGTTCGTGGCGGGAATCGAACCCGCGACCGTTGTCCTAGAGGCAGATGCCCTGACAACTAGTCCATGACGGCCGTCGCACCTATTATAACTTGTTTCTTAAAACTACGCTGGGAAAAGGAACTATTCCTTCGCTTTATACATACATATCAACAGCTCTCTTATTTTAAGACAAACAGACATCATTAAACATGCAAAGGTAAGTAAATTTACCACGAAAAAATCTCGTCACTCACGCTTTCAATCCGTCATCCAGTCAGGTAATTAAATGTCTAAGCGATTTTGGGTTCGTGCCCCCTATAAACGTAATCACGTGGCGATGCAGTCAGGAGGGGTTCGTTGATGTTCCTTCAAAGACCATTGTATCTTGAGCTTTAGAAAAATGCATGAGTCTCACCATAATAGCTCAACGTATACTGTATGAACTGTAAGACCAGGATACCCCAAGCTACTGTAAAAAGAAAACACGTCTGTTTTCAGTAGAGCTTTTAGATTGTGTTATTCCTTTTCAGTCAGGGTTCTTCATTATTTGGTGATGTGCGTAGTCCGTTCAGAGTGTTACTGGCCAGTGTCGACTACTCATTTTAGCTTATCTTGAGCCATCATTTAATACGCTGTGTCCCGAAAGACAGTTCAAATTAAACTAGGCAAGTTCGGTGCGGACGAAATTGACTTGTTTGAAATTGTACAGAAATACCCTCGCAGTTAATTCGGCTTCGGGTAAATAAATGGTATTCATTATTGAACGGTCTCGAGGATTTTAAAAAGATATTTGTCACGCTCGTACGGAAGTTATGTGTTTTCCTTGGCTTTGGAACAATATATAGGTAGACAGTTTTAAATTTATTGTTACTTGATTGGGGTGGACCACCTACAGTATAAAATAGACTAGCTTATGTTGCTGTTTCCTGTCTTCTATCTAATCCTCTGAACTATCTATCTATATAAAATATTTATACTATCTGAACTGTTCTTTTTAAATGCAAAAATAGTGCAAGTACTACCAACACATTTTGCGATTCATTTTTATATTATAGTGATGTCGACTTACTCATCATTTTTTTATTCTTTACTTATCATAGATCACAAGATCAGAATTATTTCACAAGTTCACTAGTTGATATGGACGTCTATTATCCCATTATTATGGCTAATCGGAGGTCATTGGTAGCTAGCTACACCTAGCCATAGGGGACCCAATATGATAAGCGGTAAGCCTATCACGATATGCGTATATCAATAATGTCATATCACCGTAACAAACAATTGTCGCATTTACGAAATAGGGGCCATGGGGTCATGTTGTGAGTAGATAATATTATAGTATTGCTTTTAACGATTGAAGGGTTCTGTTAGTGTATAGGTATTAGGGTCTAGTGGATGTCACAATAATTTTTTTACAGAAAACTCTACCAAATGCTAGGCTACTTTGTGGTATAGTAAGCTTGGTGAAATGAACACATTAATTTAAATGTTGTCAAAAAATATACACAAATACTTTGGGATGGATTATCAAAATACCAGCTTGAGGCTCTGGAGGAAATAGAGAGGCGTGCTAGAAGACTTATAGGTGACGACAGGCTGAAGGTCTTCAAGTCGCGGGTGAATAGGTACCTAATGAACAAGTGTGCTCCATCGTAGACCACATTACTGCTTAACATCAGGTAGGATGGTGGCCAAACGCTTGTTCTTAATGATTAAAAAAAAAAGTTGCTAAAAATGGCATCTATAAGTCAACCTCTGAAGAATGACAATATTGTTCACCGGGTATATAGGCGCGAATATAAATAATCAAAGACAAGTTCGAGCTTACCTTTGTTATTTTACTTAACAATATAGAGTTATAATGTCTGTGCGCGTTTCTTTAAAAAATGATCTGCGGAGAATGAGTCAATTTTTGCAACCTACCTATTCATTTTGAAAGAAAAAAAAGTACAATAAAGCAGTTGCGTTCTGTCCGTCCGTTTGTCGGATGTGAAGAAGCTTTTGTCTTTATAGGATTTAATGAATATTTTAGGCAGCTCATGTCCTGGCCGAGGGACGGAAGTCCCCGGACACCACATGAATGTGGTATGAGCTAGGCCATAGCTCCGTGTGCACCCGCTTCATCAACGATCATAAAGCACAGAAGTGTATGCTAAATACTTACTTGGTATTGTAGCTTTTATTGATATGTCGGTTTAGATTACATTATTCATGCCCGTTTGCGACATTTTTGTAGTTTTATAGTCACACCTTTGTCAAGGCATTTAGATGTTTTTAATATACGTTGATATTTCCTATTGGGTGGGTGGAATCTTGGAACGATTGGATTTATGCTTAGGAAGTCCGAGGCCTACCCCGCTTTGGGATTAAAAGGCGTGAAGTGTATTTTTTATCTTACGTTAGTTTTAATTGGGGTTTATAGGATAGGTTAGTCAGTTTCTCAATTATTAATTACAGTGGATTCTTCCACGTACTCTATTAGTATTTAAAGAAAAACGACTAGTAAGTATTTTATTAAGTCTTACACCAAAATGCAACAATCTAGTTACGTCTTTTCAAGTTTCTTTACACAAACACATTTTGTGAATAATTTGTCCTAAATCAATAATTATTCAACTATTTTCATTAAGTTGTTTTGCAATATTAATATTGAGGCCGAAAAATTTATACCACCACTACCTTTAAGGTACCTAGGATATAATTATATACCCTTTACAGTAAAAAAATATCATATCGAACTATTATGTAAAAAGATTGAGGACATTTTAAAAAAATATAACTTGAGAACCTCCTTCGTTTGTCGTCGATTAAAAAAGTAGAACGTCAATTTATCATACACATACCAATTTTAATAATTTCCAGTACGATGAGGGCGGCGGCGCGGCAGACGGCATCAAGAGGGAGCCTCTGGAGAGCGAGGAGCCTCGTGCGATGCAGAAAGTCCCCTCCCTCTCCGACCTCTCCGACCCGGAGGCATCGCTGGGTAAGTCTTAGATCTTAGCTATTATTTACTTACTGAGTCCTATGGCACCCCAGTGGTACAAAGGGACTTTGCTAGATGGCGCCACGCCTTCCTGGCTTAATTTTTTTTATTCGTGACAATCTTCAAGCCGCGGAAGAAACTAATAGTTGTTTTTTTATACTTTTTTTTGTAGGTACAAAGGGAGTGTAAAAAATCGGATAGTCATTTTGACAGTCTCGTTCGGTGGAATAATTATTTTTGGGGCTAAAATGTATCGAAGTGCATGCAACTGCAATGTGCGTATTTCTCTCCTACTCCAGCAAAACTTGGTTTTATTATCTATTTGTGTTCGAAGGTAGGTCTAGTCCTCTACCTTAAGTATATTCTAAAACCTAAATGACCTAAAAACCGTACAAGGTGCTCTTTCAACAAGAATTTCTTTCAATCCTTACTGGATGGTATGTTAAAATAGGTCATAATTAAGATATTTAACCTCTATTCCTCAGTCTTCTAAACGCATTTGGCTAGTAACACAGGATAATTATGCATCTTTCGTGTGGCCAATCGCTGACCTAGACTGGAAGGCCATCAGGCACATCCTGGCCAATGAGAAGTGACGGGAGGACGTCCATCATCAAACTTCCGACCCTGGCCACGAGCCATCGGCTGACGGCTAATTTCAACTAACCACTTACTTACCTACGTCTTGTTTATGACTTGACGAGATGATTCTTACTACGTACATAGCTGTGCAGTTTTACATAGGTTTTTATACCAAGACGATGTAAGCCAATAAAACACTTAAACAATATTTAAAGACTCGAAATATTCTCAAGAACTAGTTCAATTCAAATTAGGGCTTTAGCAGGAAAAACCCCAAAAAATATTTAACTACCCGAAATTTTCTCAAAAACTAGTATAATCAATGGCGTAGCAGGTAAGAACTAAGTATAGAGTATACTCTTATTTAGAATTATATGACAAAATAAATTTTAATTTTACTTCTGTTAAGTCAAAATACTTAATTAAAAATAGTCAGAGATAGGACATTATGTAAAATGGATGGTTAAAATGGACGTAAGTTGCCATTGAGAGAATTTGTATCATTTTATAGTAAAGTCTACTGAGAAACAAAACTCAATAAGTTAACTGCTAATATAGAACAAAATAGTAGTTCGTTCCAAAATATTTTAGCAATACATGATAACAGACACGTCATTCAAAAATTTAGGCCTAAAATATGCGAATAATAATAAAGATAAAAACATTACTTTAATATCGACCGGCATATTTCCTCAAAATTTCTTGATAATGACGGCATTTTAATGCACAATAGTTATATATATAGAACACATGTTATGAATTCTAAGAAAGTAACACTGATAAAATATAATCATTTGAAAAGGGGGCTTTTAATCGATAAATATGTAGGTAATAGGAAATATCTCAAGTAACGTCAAGTTAAACATTTCTGTTAGTTTTGAACTCACGTCGCGAATTAGTTCTTAATATCTACGGTTCAACTACAAACTATCATGTTTATCTTAAGGGTTTGGGTAAAAGTAGTTAGGTATTACAGTTTCTCGCGAACATTATCGAATGTCAAGCATGATAGAGTGAGTTTATCTGCATTGATTCATACTCACCAGACCTGGTGGCGGCGTTGTCATTGGTTAACAATAAGTTTATTTGCAAACTTGCTTTACTGCACGGTGTTAACTACGTCTTCGTTCCCGTGGGAATTTCGAGATAGAACACAGACTACGTCACTCGGAGATAGTGGAGCATTCCAACGGTGAAGGATTTTTATAAATCGGTATCTAGAGGTATAATATATCGGACTTTCGGTGCCGACTCCGATATGCCTCGAAACCCGAGATCATGTATGAAAATATATTATCTGAATTGTAGACGCGAAAGGGTTACGTTAGGACCGTGAGGAATGGTGATCTGTAATCTCTGCCTACCCCTCTCGGATACGGGCACGAGTTATGTGTATATTTAAATATTTATTTCTAGCCTATATTAGTTTTCATGACGAACTCGTTTTACGACCGTCTAAAATAACTTGCGCAAATGTTTTATTTTATCCTTTATTTATAAGAAACAGTGCGAAGGGGTGCCGCCTCTGTGTAGAGGTATTAAATCACTATAAATGCGGTTATAAAACTTTATTATAGAAACAAAAATGGTGGTTCGCGCGAAATACGCAAATGAATCACTTATATGTCTAATAAATTGCTTTTCATTCACGTTAAAAATCTATTTTCGATACGACGGATGAACCACAATTTATGTACTTACTACAATTATAGGTGCTTGTAAATCTGTCTACCCTTTTTGTGTGTCTACCCCCTGAGGTTTTCTGACAGATAACATTGCAGTTCCAAAAAATGCCCATAGATGGCATTATCTAGACAGGGTTGTCATGTTTGACAAGAGGAAACCTTTGTTTGTTTGGTTGTAATGTATAGGCTCAAAAACTAATGGACCGTTTTTAAAAATTCTTTCACCATTCGAAATCTACATTATCCACGAGTAACATAGATTAAATTTTCCGTAAAATATTTGGTTTTTTCGGACACAAGGTATAAAAAATACACGTCCATCCGAGCGAAGTCGGGACGGGCCGCTAGTGTGTGAAAATTTCAAAAATGTCTTTCTCCTTGAGATCATGTTCGATTAGCGCCACCCGTGAGACGTTTAGGAACTATTTTTGACATACTTGAACCTGTCATAAAACCTCTCACTAATGTCACATGTTACGGTACAAGTGCATAATATTGAACAGGTACCTACTTAGGTAATTCATGAAATGTCTAGTGCCATATGACATGCATGCATGTAACAAGGATGCGGCGCATTATCCTATTCGGGCTACAACTATTTACTAATCGCTTGTACATACCTCCATGTGTGTACCTTTTTGTTCTAGTTGTAGTTGGTTGGTAGGTAACGCACGGCCGGGCGATACATAAAGCATTGGTTGCTGAACAAACTTAAATTACTTTAAGAAAAATTACGATTTAATTAACTTCTATTAAACAACCCGACCTGGGAGACTACGTGTATGTATTTGTATTGAAAACTAGTTGTCTCGGCAAACATTCGTTTTTCCACCCGTGTATTGGAAGATACACATTTTAAACCTTCCCTGGACTTCCGCCTATAATTCAAGATCAAAATAAGCCATATCGATCTTAAGCGATATCGAGTTTTAGCGAGCCTAACGAACATCAATTAATTAATTTTTATACCTCTATAATAGATTAGTATAACTTCCTGTGAATTTTTTTTTCTGTTTTACAATTCATTTCGGGATAAACATTACTTGCTTAGGTACAGCAATTGTCCTACACCAATTTCCAATCTATTTTCGCACCAAGTTTCGATAATGTTAGTATGTTTTTTACAGATGATGAAATATTTTTTTAAGGCATCTACACACCAAACTCATCGCCCCGAACTTATTGATCAGTTAAGTTACCTCTGACACATTTTTTGGACACAATTCTGGCGTGGTGAGGACAGTTTGCGTTTCTTTCCAATAGCACCTTTTTGAACTAAAATTCACACAATTCTGTTCTAAAATGGAATGGTCTAGTCCAGTTATTTTGTCCCGTGGTTAATTGAAAATTTACCTTATTCTGTTAAAATCACAACTGAAATTGGCATGTGTCTTACTAGGTTCAAAATTCCTCTTTACAAATAAAGGTTGACTTTGGTTTAATACCGAACAAAATTAACTGAACTGCTGGGACTAGACCAATGGAACTGATAAAGTGAAAACCGGTATTCCCAGTTGCACCCAGTCCCACCGCAGTTTGGTGTGTAGATTCCTTTATATATAAAACTCCTTATGAATAAGTACTTTACAAGATGGCCGTATGCAAACTCGATATTGTTCATTCAGTACTGACCCTAATCATTTATTCATTCGTCGATCGTTCGTGAAATTAATATAGGACTGAGCTGGTTGTGTTTGCTATACACCTTGGGATAACCATTTTAATCTTATCTTTAATATTAAATAAGAAGTATTACGGCGAAGGTCAACCTATTTTGGGTCTTCAAATGTCTCCCAGTATAAAGTTATCCGCTATTCCTTCACAGTTTCAAAGTAGTTGTAGTTCAAAGTAAATTTGTTAATATTAAAAATTCTGATTAGTTTTTCATACGCCGCTGCATAATTCGTTAGGGTTCATTGAACTGCCAGTGGCTTTGGTGGTGGTATTGCGATGTGGTGGTCCCTGTTTAGTTATATAGGGGTGTATTGTTTAATGCACTTGTGCCTACACACTAAACTTCCAAGTTATTTTGACCTTCAAATATTATATGAAACCTTACTTCAGTTAGACCATGTTTAGTTTTATTCATGATATAAAATGAACTCAGATGAGATATAAATGGTATTGAAGACGTGAAACAAAAGAGATTTTTTTACTGTAGATATTTGTAAAGAATAATTTACAGTTACTCTATTTAGTACTCTATTTAGTAACTGTAAATTATTAATGTGTAACTACTTTAAAATACTTTGGAAATATCTTCTCATGTTAAGATCCTACTAATTTATCATGATTGTATCTAACCTAACTAAAGTGTGTTTTGACCTGCGCAAGCGCAAGTATTAGTTCACTAGTGTTATGTAGTTTACTATGCTATTATCAGTTGTTTATCGTATGAACGCGTCTGTAATATTTGTTATCAATACATAGCATAAAACAAAGTTGCCTCCCGCTGTCTGTCCCTATGTCTTGATTTTTAAATTAGAAACGACTTCAACCAGTAAAGTATCAAGACTTTTGTGGTTTTCTCGGAACAGGACCAAATTTAAACGGGACCAAACCGAAAAGAAAAAGAACCATCCAAATCGGTTCACCCAGTCAAAAGTTTTGAAGTAACAAACATAAGAAAAAAATTACTGTCGAATTTAGAAGCTCGTGCTATTGTTTAAGTCGATTTAAAAGAGGTAACAGAAATAATAAAAAATCTACGGTTTGTGATAAACTAAGTAAGTACATAGTCCGTGTAAAAGTTAGCTATACAACGTTGTTTAAAGAAGAGATAACGTTTCTGTTTTCGGTACTAGTTGCGTTCTTCAGTGTATTTCAAGGTTGTGCAATAGCCTAATACTTTCGGTGACAGTAACCGGCTGCAGGCGTCATAACAATAAACTCTTTCGGCGGAGAACTCTCATACTTTTCGAACAAAGTTTGACAGTAACGACAGTTCTCCGACCGAAAATTTGTCAAAAAAACGTCAAAGAAAATTCCCCAAAGTCAACAGAAAATAAAACTATGAAATGACAAACCTGTCTAGGTAGTGGCATCTATGGAAATTTCTTAGAACTAACAGTTTGGGCATATAGAAAGAATGGATGAAAGGCGATTGACGAAAGAGATTTATATGGGTGATGTAATGGGCCGAGTGAGTAGAGGTTCGCCCCAAGAAGGTCATATACAGACCAGATTGGTGATGTCCTGGCCGAAGGTGGCGTGAAAAGTACTCGAAACCGGAGGTCATGTATGAAAAGATGTATTGAATGTAGATGAAGCGAAAGGGGTATGTCAGGACCGTGACAAATGGAGATCTGTAGTCTCTGCCTACCCCTCTGGGAGACAGGCGTGTAGTGTATGTATGTATGTATGTTCTTAGAACTACAACAAGTCATCTGTCAGAAAAACTTCCAATACACGACTCACCTATACAGTACAGTGTGCAGTTTTTTTTTTTGTATTAGCAATCTATGTTTATACAAAACGTTTTGCCGCGCAGGGCTGTAGATTTTTTTTAAACACAGTG
This sequence comes from Conopomorpha cramerella, assembly GCA_012932125.1. Lineage (NCBI taxonomy): Eukaryota > Metazoa > Arthropoda > Insecta > Lepidoptera > Gracillariidae > Conopomorpha > Conopomorpha cramerella. The sequence goes on from SJJU01013663.1 coordinate 8,940, forward strand.
AACAAGCGTTTGGCCACCATCTTGCCTGATGTTAGGCGATTTGGTTTACGATAGAGCCCACTCGTTCATTAGATACCTATTTGCCCGTGACTTGAAGATCTCCAGACTATACCGCGCGGGAAACACAGACTCCGGCTAGTCATTCCCTATCCTAGCTGTTCGCACTATCAAAGTAGACGCAAACCTATTTTGTTCGCGTAAATGGTATATCTACCTGCCCCCCTAGCGCTCCAAGAAATAAGTGACAAGAGACATATAACCCGCTGCGATTTGTTGAAACTAGCTGAGTCGCACGAAGCGTGACATAGCAGCCAATCAGAGCGCGTATTTGTTCTATGTCATATCTTTCTTGGCGCGCGTGCTAGGCCTGCTGGTATGGATGACGTTTTAGTGAAGTTTTTCATGCAACTGTGAGTATAATTCATATAATAACGGTGCACATTGGCAGATCTGTGCGCATGCGCTTGGCCAATGTTTACAAACAATCACAAAGAGTGCCTGCCCACGTGATTGGCGACGACGCTTGCCAGCTAGCCACCATGGCGTGGATTTATTGGGCGTAAAATCTACTTTTCATTCGCTGTAGGTCGTACTTTACAACCATTCTGTGCCATAAACAATATTATGGAATACTACTAGAGTAGTTTATCTCTCTGGCAATTCAATGACAATTAGTGACAGATTATGAATGTAAAATTGTAAATGGTAAAATTGCAACGGACGACCTTATCGCTCAGAGTGATTTCTTCCACGTAACCTAATTTAAAAACAATAATGGAGCTTTACGGATACCTAGTCGATATTTATATTTCTGCGGTCTGTTCCTATGTATGCTTATATCTTTAAAACTACGTAACGGATTTTCATGCGATTTTCTTTCGTAGATTGAGTGATTCTTGAGGTACGTTTTTATGTATAATGCAGTAGGGGACCAATGATAACTCAAGGGAAGCCGCGATCGGTCGCTAGTATAGTATAATATAGAGTAATATAATCGATGATCAGCTCATGTTTACATCAAACACCTATTTTGTAGTTGCGACATTGTAATTATTAGTCAGTTGTGACAAAAATCCAGCATACCTGTATAATAAATGCGTGCTATGTGTAAATTTTGCTTACAATATGTTTAACTGCTTAATTGTCACTATTTTAGTATTTTCATAGCGAGTCAATAGATAAGTGAGTAGGTATTTTATAAATAGTTAACAAATATTTAACACGAATTAGAAGTATATGAAACATTACAATGTAATAGGGATATACTGCGTGTAAAAATACCCCGAGCAATGGTCTTCTAGAATGCTTATCGTTGGTTTATTTTCGCGCTATATAATACCAGTTTTAAACTTTTAATAAGTATGATGAGACGAACGTTATTTTTGGAATTATGATTCTTAAAAAATGATTATGATTCTTAAACTTGGTGGTAGTATTTTTAATAGAAATTAATAAACTAAATCTACGCGAATTATATCACGGAAAAATCCACTTGTTTTGTATAAAAAAGGGCGTAACTACTTAAATATATCTCTAGATATTATTTGTGACGTAGTAATCGTTTTATGTATAGAATCAAATAGGTACTTAAGGTTGATAAGATAAAACACTTTCTTAGAGGTTTTCATGCGTTGAATTTTACCTTTTCTCTGTTATCATTATGATTTTGTATAATCATATGACTGTGATTTGTTTTTCGTTGTATTTATATAATAAGTTATTTTCCGTAGTATTTTCGCGTTAGGTTTGGTTAAAAACGTTTCTTCATACAATATTTTGTAAAACCAATAACCATAGCATACATTTTGTACATCAGTAGCGTGCCCACCATATTGGCAAAAAGACACCATATTGGCTACCCGACCTTATAGATAGATCCTTTTTTGTTGTACTCACGACATAGGCTGACGAAGGTCCTTTGTTTTGTGGGTGAGTAGATAGGTAATTCCTATATTCCGTAAAGACAAGTTACCTATACATGGGTGTCAATCCTTGGGGATTACTGCCTACCTTGTCGTAAAAGCCAGTGCACGCCACTGTTGTACATCATCATCAGCCCATACCTGCCCACTGCATAGGCCTCTCCAATTGCATAGTATAGTAAAATTGCTAGTGTAGGTCAAAATACGGACAAACTTTTTAAGTGAATACATATCAACCAGTTAGTTTATGTTTATGGTTTTTAACCGACTTTGGTAAGGAGAGAGCCTGAAAGACCTGAACGGTCAGTTTTTATCGCGAATTTTCCCATCTCCAAAGGTTCTATCCACCCCGATAAGTACTTATTAGATTCAGTTTTAGGACATACTAAAACTGGAGCGGAAGTATTTCGATATTATAATTTAGGAATTCCTAATCGCCTGTCACATTAAACGTGGAAAATCTATATATTATAGAAAAAAAACACGATGTATTTTTTTTATTTCTACCGTTATTTTATTCATATAGGAATCTCCCTGCATATAAATAAGTTCATACACCTAGAAGCCGTCCCAGAAGACATGACGGTGATGTGTGTATGAAATAATGTATGAATGTTTATGACGCGAAAAGCACAGTCAGGACCTTTCAAAATAAAGATCTCTGCCTACTCCTGGAAGATATAGGTGTGAAGTATATTTATGTGCAGACATCCAGTTCACGGCGATGGGTTCACCCACTGTCACATTAGATTAAATAAGCTTGGTTAACCGTAGGCATTTGCTTTTTAAGTTCCACTTCCCACCCTGCTTTGGGATAAAAAGGCGTGAAGTATACATATTATTTATTTTACATCCAGTTCAAATAAAAAAATTGACAGTATTCTATCAATGTAATAATGTAGCTAACATTATTGACAAAATATACAGGATGTTGCCAATGTCAGTTTCCTGCGCTGTGTAAGTATGCATATACAGTGTGTTTCCAAAACTAGCTGCTGAAATGTTTACTGTTTAATTGTTTTATGTCGCATAACGGAATAGTGCAATGAAAATATTTTTGTTTTCGTAAAAAAAATTGCTAATTATGTCCTAAGTGACACTTACGACAAAGTACTTTTACATACCTACGTATTTATTTCATTAATATTGTCTAATGAAAGCTCACGTTGGGAGCTTCTCAACGTGAGCTTTCTGCTCGACCAAGTGAAATCAGTGTTAACGAGCACGCCGTGAAATATAAAAAATACTTATTTATTATCCACGTTATTAACTAGTGATCAATATTGATTTTCCCTAGCAACATTACCGCTAGCGATGTTGCGGAGTCGTGGAGAAAGAGTCTCGGGTTCGTTTCATACATTAACTGAAGCATTTTTGTAAAGTTATCTTTATTCTTAAACGAATTAATGGTCCATATTCTGGACGAAAAATCAATGCTTATGTAATGCTTGAGACGTATTTGTCTCTTTTCGATATTTGCCATTAGAGTGAGACAAAGCATAAATGTTTCCTGAGTTAGTGAATTAATGAATGAACTCTTTAATGCACACTACACAATATGCATTACAAAAAGTTAAATTGACAATGGTAAAATGGCAAAAGGCGACCTTATCGCTCAGAGCGATTTATTCCAGGTAACCTAATTTAAAGATAATGGAGATCCATTATCTTTAAATTAGGTTTAGTGTCAGTGTAATAACGATCTTATTACCTACTAAGGATTCTTTTCACAATAACAAAATATTTTGAAATATCTCACAGGGAAATGGTCATTATGAGCTATTCGTTTGTGCGAGTCCCAGCATAATCAGTCAAAATGTTTGTTCGGAGTATCTATAACGGAACAACAGCCCACGTTAAAAATGTTGTTAATGTTAAATTTTCAAGTAACTGCTTCAAATCAAACAAGCAGTGAAAAATTCTTCAACCGCTTACATCCGAACAGTGGCACATTAGCGAAGTTGAATGCAGATCGTGTTGGGTTATTTCTGTCTTAGCCCTTTTCATTCATAATGTTGACACAAGTAAATTCTCATGAACGACTTCACTGTACTTTGTAGGCAGCACATGTTTTACACTACAACACGCACATTTCTATATACAGACACATCGGCTATCACACACACACACACACACAAGGATGCAACGTCCGCGTTCATTCATCGATTCGCTTGTGAATGAACGGTCAAAGAGAATGGACGCAGCAAACGGAGAGCTTTTGGTCAGCTATGAGCGCCTGGTACTGCAAGCTTGCACCGACGACCACGCACGTTTGTTCGTTTGTCCCTTTCTATGATGTGTTTTCGATTACTAATCAACGGGGGATTTTCAGGGCCCTTGTATCTTTTAGCTATGACAGATGGCGCTGGCTGTATTAGGGATTGAAGGTGACAGGTAATGTTTTATTGTTTGTTTACATGTTCAAAAGTTTGAATAACTTACCAAAAGACAGAAATCACCTTGGACCATAGACGTAGAATCCCGCCGCTATTGGACACCTACTAGCGACATCTAGATATGAAATTTTTGGAGTTTGGAAATTCCCCATTATACGTGTTGTGATGAGTAGTTTAGCTAATAAGGGAATGAGTTCGAAGACCTATATATAATACGAATGGAATACCTATTTCACAATGTAGAGATTTTAAAAAGGCATGTTTATGCTTAGCTATGCTAGGAAGCTTCCTTTGCGTCAGTACAATACGGTTGAAAGGTTGCTTAACTATTCATAATAGATTCAAGTTAACTGAATTTGTCTGTGCTTTCTTTTCACAAAAATATTTTAAAGAAATAATATAAAATCCACTATCATCAAGTTCATAGTTCCCGTCGCGCCACGCTATAATGTAGGTACATCACGCATGGAGGTGCGCGTGCGCATGCGAATGAAGGAGGCGTCGAGTGATCGCCTCTTAGCTCTCAAGTGTACGAAGGTAGCATACTGATGACGGAGCCGACTGCCTCCGTAGGCCTAAAGTGCGTTAAAAACATCAGCTGATAAAAATCTTGACATTTTCACGCTTGAATAAATAATATGGCGTGTGGAGAGGACTACCTGTCTTACACTGATTATTTGTTGAACAAATAGTGTTTATTATTTACCCTGTAGTATTGTTTTTAACTACGTTTTAAATAAGATAGATAGACTTAGGAATGTTGGAACGTTTGTATAAAAAAACATCTAGAAGAATTTTGAAGGATGTTATATATATAATATTAGGTAATCACTTGTACATAATTGTATTAATTGTCTGTAACCTAATGAAGGTAGGTGTGACTTTAACCCTTAATAAAACAAAGGCTAGTATATTCCTAATTGGCCAACACATACTTTGAACCTTATTGAATGTCTTCACTGGAATTATCTAAAGAATTCAGAGAAGGGGAAGAAAAGAATTCACATAACAATAACATAAGGTTTGTAACGCTACAGGACACATACCTATTTAAACATTAATTTCACGTTAAAACACACTGAAAAGATAGATTTTATGACAAACATCACCCGGGTTTATGTGATGGAGTCGGTAATTACAATAACAAACGTCAATAGAGTCCAAAATCCATCAGAAAAACAACAAACCTTGTCTGATTAGGGGTTAAAATAATTTACATTCAAACGAAAGGACTATGTACGTATATAAGTACCTACTTACGTCGCTATGTTTATTAACTACATCTAAATATGCATAGACATCACATTTCTAAGACAAACATTCATGTAAACATCATCCAAAAGTAATCCAGGCCATTATAATTATGTTTAGAAACATCGCACATATTAAATAAAGTGTGTGGTTTGTGGTGTATTCGAAATTTCACAGAAGTCCCAAGTAAAGTTGATATTAAATATGATTTATGCGAACAGTAAATCATCGGGCCGACCTGGGTGAAGAGCCCAAGACATTTGATAATCTGCCAAGCGAAGGGCAGTAAAGGAAAATTACTGTCTTAATAAAACCGAGTATCGAAACTGAACTGTGCATTACGATTGTAATATTTTAGTAAATACTAGATAGAGTACATAAATAGTTGGAAATTTACTTTTGCAATGTGTAAAAATTAATCTAAAGAAACACAGAGCATTGTATCAGTGTAGAATAAAGCAATAAACTCTTGCGCACGTTAGAAACAGCTAGCGCCACCTAGCGGCTTGGAGTAATAACTTTTAGATGTCGCAAAGCACCGCGGTTGAATGCAGTGACAGTTCGTACGTAGTCCGCTAGGTGGCGTTGTAATTTAGTTACGTTTGAAATCTGTAGGTGGCGCTCGGTTGATGTTACAAAAATCAACAATACTGGATTTGCTTATACAATTGTTTTATGACTTTATTATTTTACATCACAGCCCATGCACCTACGTAAATTTACTTAATTTACTTTAACCATTTACTTAATTTTTGATTAAGTAATCGGTAATATACGAAATGCACATTGGAAATAAATAAATTTCCTAGTTCATGTACACATATGTAGGTACTTATGACTAATTGGCTTTAGTTATGCACCAATTTAAATATTATTCGGATGGCGCAAAATGAATAGAGTAAACCTGTTGTGACGTCACCGGGCAGCGCGGGGGTGCATGTGGGGGCGAGGGAAATGAGGCGCGGGGCGCGGGTAGGAGGGGGGGGAGCCGTGGGAACTGCGGCAGGTGCGCACCGGCCACTGATCCTGTTCCACACGCACACACACACAGCATAGATATCACATCATATGAACACAAACAGAGAGAAAGCTTAGCAATGATAAAGCTCGCTTTACTGATTTATTTCTTACTTGGTAAGATTATCTAGTCTCATTTTCCGGTAGTAAACATAATAGCAATAGATTAAGAGATTACACAATATAACCTTTGCAGATATTATTGTGGCCCCACGATTAAGTGGTAAGATTGAAATTTAAGGCATTCGATGGAGAACACATTTTTCATATTTTGTCTAATATTCTCTTCATAGCTCTGGTCCAGCGGTAAAGATGACTTAAGCTCGTTCGGTTCGATTCCCACACCCGATGCTCGTACGGTGAAGGAAAACATCGCAAAGCAACCTGCATACCGTAATGTGTATATATGCTATGTTGGCGATAGGATGAATAAAAATACTACCTCATCCTTAACTAACAGGTGTAATTCTTCCCTTTGGCACCTTGAATAACCTTTGTGGATTGTCTTTTTCATTATGTGTGTGGTATAATTCGTTTCTAAAGAACCAATATCTGATACTTATAATACTTCCAAAATAATGTCCCTCTTTGAGTTCTCACGTGCTTCCTTCCGTCCGTCACAAAATGGCTTCCAGCAATTTATTTTGCACAAATTTTTCAAACCACCGACCACGATGCTGTTGTTTTTCCGGACGTTACCTTTCATCTTGAGAGCATCCATCTAGCAAAAAATATATCTACAAAAAAGTGGCACGCACTTTGTAGAGCTTCTTCCGCTGAAATTAAAATAACTCTACATTTTCACTACAAATACAACATATCCTTTTTTTTTCATTGTTCTTTTTACATAGTATTTACACTCCCCAGTTAAGTTTTAAACCTATGCTAGGAGAGTTTGCTCGTTCGATACAATATTTTGTTTATATACGTTCTGAATTTTGTCGTTCACAAAATTGGTCTAATATTGGCAAATTTTTCAAAATCAACCTCAATTTGGTAATTTCTTAAACAATGAAGCTTATTTTTGCTCGTGATAATTTAGACAATCTGGATATAAATAGTAAAAAGATCTAATTAGACCATTTGCTTGTATCTTCTCAAGAAAATGGACCCATAAAATTGGGTCGTAAATCTAGATATTACTTTATATTTTTTATATTACGACACCTACACCTGACTTATTTATTTATATAAGTAATGTTAAGTAACGTGCCTAAAGACTCTTTCGAGCCCACTAAAGACCACAATGGTGAAAATCGTATCGAATCCTGAATAAAAAATTTAACAGTGAATTAAGTTGTAAAACGGTCCACTTCCCGTCTTTGTCTTTTGTACGGTCACTTTCGATTTTTTTAATATTTTTTTTTACCAACGTCGATTAATAACGGGCCTTAGGGCCGTATTCTGAATCGTGTAAATTCGTGTACCAAGCAATACTCAGGTACAGGCTTTTGTCTCACGTTAATGTTATGTGTCAAAAAGAGACAAATGCGTCATCAAGGAACTATTGGGCGCCACGCGATTTCATTCGCGCAGTTTCTATTAAAAAATACTACCACCAAATTTCAGAACCATTCTTATTCTTCAGAATAAACGTTTTTCCTATCTGAACTTCCACCCCCCTTTTTACCCCGTTAGAGAATGAATTTTGAAAAAAAAAAATATTATATCTCGTAAATATCACAAAAAGAACCCCTGTGTAAAATGTCAGCTCTCTAGGGTCAAGGGTTTGGGCTGGACGTTAATGAGACAGAGATGAATGAATCAGTCAGAAGTTTGCGTTTTATATATACATATATAGATAGTTAATTTAATTGCATTTGCACAGTCATTAATTATAATGATATGTGTGCTTAAATTAAACTCAGAAACGAATTATTTTATTAGATAAAGATATAATTATTTTTTCTCAGAAGCATAATCAGAGATTAAGGTTCATTCCCACGATACTGCAGATATCAATGCCTTAATTAGGTACCTGGTGGTGATTATTTATTGAGTCATTGAGAGTTATATTTATTGAGAGTCCTATTTTAAAAATTATAGGCATATTTTTCTTTTACACACAAAATATGCTGCGAAAAACAATATTTTACCAATAAGTCCGTAATAAAGTCATATTTTTCCTTCACCCTCCATAAACCGTCATGTTGGAATGACTAAATCCACAATATTAAAAAAAAGTATAAGCGCTCATGTATATTCCAGTGGCGTGCACTGGCGTTTAACGACAAGGTAGGCAGTAATCCCCAAGGATTGACACCTATGTATAGGTAACTTGTCTTTACGAAATATAGACCCCTACCTAAACACACCACCTTCGCTTAGCCTATGTCATGAGTATAACAAAAAATATCTATTATTAGGTCGGGTAGCCAAAATACTAAGGTAGGCAGTGCATTTTTGCCTATACGGTATGCACGCCACTGGTATATTCCATGTTTTAAAAAACATACAAACATTTATTCAAATTCGCATTAGGAACCCACGACACGCTACCATTAAAAGCAATTTGAAGAAAAAAACATCGACAACAAGCCAACAGTGTCACAGCGTAAACCTAATGTGTTCACTAATGTAGTTTCCATGCCTCTACACAGTCCACTGGGCGGTGGGAACGTATGGAACAGAGCGCACACCTGCAAAATTGTCACGCATGGTGGAACCAAAAACATTAATGCCCAACCTGAACTGTACTGGGCCCCACTGTGCGTTGAACCCTGAATGAGTTGTAAAAATGAAATGGAGACATGTTTTTCTTTATATTAATAGTTTAAACCGGGTGTTACCCGAAATTACCCGGTCAGTGCGGTTTTCTTTAAAAAATGATTTCCTCAATTTTTCACAAACAGGGCGCTACTTACTTTTAAATGGAAAATAGTAAAAGAGTTACATCAAAATTGCTAGCTGCACACCATTACTAATTGCGCATTAAATCGCCATTCTGATGCAAACATTAGTTTTTTGGTGTGTTAGTAAATGGTTAGTTATGTAATTTTGATGTGCGTACATTTGAATATTTACCATTTTAAACTACATATGTAACTAACTGGAGGCAATAGAGAGGCGTGCTAGAAGGCTTATAGGTGACGAGTCTGTGTTTCCTGCGCATTACAGTCTGGAGGTCCTCAAGTCACGGATAAATAGGTACTTAATGAACAACTGCGCTCCATCGTGGACTACATCGCTGCTTAACATCAGTTAGGGTGGCGTTTAAACGCTTGTTCACTGTCCTTAAAAAAACTATGCAATGTTTTGTTGGAAATGAAGCAAACTAATAACGATGGGCTCACCCTCTGTCACGTTGGGTTAAATACTTGGGTACTTGTTTAGCAAGTGCCTCTGCCAATCCAGCATTCTCATACCAAATTAAGTACAGTATATTTCCAATAAATATGAGAGAAATATAAAATATAGTCACACGTTGCATAATTTAATGGACGCCACACCACTGTGCAATAATTGCACTAATAATCGAGATTTATGATCAAGTGTCCACTTACATGAGATTTAGTGAATTGTCTTTAATTAATTTTGATTGAGTGTATTTGCAACTTTGCGCCGGAGCCCGCATCGGAGCCCCGGGGCTCTGCAGGGCTTCGCTCCGGACTCCACACTGAGTATTATTTCAATCAATGTCGGTATTGTTTCTTTTATGTCATTTGACTGATGGAAGAATGGAGAATTGATAGCTAGTATTAACGACTGGCTTACGATAAAACGTTATTTAACACTTGCTAAGCAAATGTTTTTATTCTTACTGTTTCCTTCTACTACACTTGTACCTATGTATAAAATACACCTTCATACTACACACACACACACACACACATAATTACTTTGACTTCACTTTATCGAACACAAAATAAACTAGAAACATTGGAACAATACGTGGTAAACATCAAAATAAAATCATAATTCAAACAAATCAAGTACATTTTAGAAGATTGCAATCAAGGATATATTTTACAAAAACTGAGGTAGGTGACCAACCCAGAAGATTAGATTTAAATAAAATAGATTTTTTAGAGCTAAAAATATTCTTGATCCCTAGACACTTTTGATATGTGTAATAAGATAAGTCTATGGAATCTCGAACTGACAAGAAACTTTGCGATTACTTTCATAGTTACCTAAAAACTACACTATAGTACCTGTTTACTATATAAAACCGGAAATCCTTATAAAGATGCAGCCGAGGGAGCAACCTAGAATGACTTTTCACGGAACGTGTTAAAAAGAGGAAATGTTACATACGAAATTTTCCACGAAACGCATTAGCTGTTGCGCACTCGAAAAGATACAATTACTTCGAGGAATAAGAAATAGAACTTCACGAAATTTATACAAATACGCTCCTAAATAGTTTTCAGTTGTTTAGGAAATTACAAAAAAGAAATACTATCATTACTACATCAACTAGATCCGGCGATGTCCTTAATTATTTATTTATTTAGACACACCAACAATTCACATATCTACAATACATTAAAAATTACATTATTTAGCTACAAGTACTCTTATGCAAGTTTATAACAGGTGGTTTGCAATGGGAAATTTTCTTTGACTGTCATTACTGTCAAAATTTGTTTGGAACGTATGACAGTAATGACAGTTTTCCTCTAGAAAATCTGTCAGAATAACGTCAAAGAAAATTACCCATTAAAGGCAAGCAGACGTAAAACAATAAAATAAAATTTAACTACTTATATTTAAACTAAAGTAAGTGGAATTATGCATTTATTATTTTATTCATTCATTCTTTTTCAAATTATAATTTATTTACGTAAGATCCGAAGATGTCCTGACGGTAGGTGGTGCGAAAAGTACTGAAAACTGTAAAAGTGCGTATGACTGTGGATAACTAGAAAGGTTATCTCTGCCTACCCCTCTGGGAGACAGGCGTGATATGTATCCATCCATGTACAATTTTCAGTTACACTTATCCATAAAAATACATTTAGATGTAACATATAATTATTCTATGAATAAAAGTAATTGCCTAGTTCTAGGAGTTAAGACTAAAATGTGACTAGACAATGTTTTAGTCTAGACAAAGATATTATAGATTTCAACAAAGACCACCACTGTACTCTGAACATCTGACAGCGGTAAAATGTCACAAAAACACATCCTAACACAAGCCATCAATACCTTAGCCACTAAACCATAATAGTTGTTTACATGACACCGTCGTGTAAGATTTCATTAGTATCCATTGACAAGATTTGCTATACATTTCGTATCTCGACATGACCTTGCGCTGCATAATCGTTTCATACTTCCAATAGCTCAGAACGTTAGCTTATAATTTTGTATCAGTATAGAAAACCAGTGGCAGTTTTCCCCGGGCTTCCCGCGCATCGACAATGGCGTCGGCTTCCGGCCAGTTCCCGCCGAAACAGAAATAAAACTGACCCAGTTGCGCGGGCGCACGTCCGGCCGCCCTGCGCGCGCAACACCGCCCTTTGCGTTCTGCATTTCCGGCCTTGTCGTAGATGTGTTTCGTTTCAGTATGTTATGTGTTTATGAAAAATTGGACATCGTGACTTTATGAATGGAAACGGGATAACGGAGTAGGGATGGACTAATGAGCGGGGACAAATGTGTGTTTCAATTTTATAATTTTATATTTTGTGCAGCCATATTGGCTTTGATTTATTGTAGAGTATTTTTGGCGTTGAAATTATAGTTTATGGAGGTACAGATTATTTTATCAAATCATATTAAGCTTTTACATATGTTAATGATTAATTTAACTTGAAAAAAGACTCAAAGACATCATTAGTACTCAACGAACTGAAATTTTTTCTTGTCAAGATTTTTTTTTAAATTCTTCGCGGGATAGTCACAGATATCAAATATACCTACGAGATAAGTAAGTCACACACCTCTCGGTATTTCGGTTACATTTCGTCATGCACACACCAATAAATTTAAACTAATAACATCCATGTGTCATTAATAAACTAACACACACACATACACTCTCTTCTGCATCAGTCGTACGCTCAAGATATTTGCATAATAGTGGCGTTTTTAGAGCGGAAAGGGGCGTTTAGTTGCCTCACCAATCTCGCTAGGACATCTCTTAAAACAACATAAATTGGTCTCCACTTCTCTGTTACTTCTATCAAAGAAGGGCTCAATGCTACTAAGAACTGTTACGTGTAACGCGCCGCCGACAGATGAGAATTGGTCAAACGAGGTTACCACTGTATGTTGGTACTGTATTCTAAGGTAAAGTCATACATTGTTAGGTCCAGTGATCTGTTCCATGACCTTGTGCTGAACAACGCAATAACCTAGACACGAGGGATCGGTTCATCTGTGCAGCAGATCAAAGAGGATCAGATACGTATCTACGTTTGAATGGCGCAATAGCTGGATGTCTTCGAGACCTAGCGAACACTAACGAGTTGCATGTTTTCATTGATGAAAACGCAATATAAAGCTATGAGAAATACTAACTATGGTAATTAATTTTATAAAGAAGTTTTAATCTTTGCGACGTAATACCCGGTTATAACTTTTAATATAACTATGATAATTCCCTGGAAACCCCCTGGGGTTCCAGAGACTGAAAAGAGATTTTAATAAGGTGATT
>SJJU01013664.1:0-13885 GCA_012932125.1 Conopomorpha cramerella
GTAAGAAAGAGAGCAAATTCTGTTGAAGTAATAGACAATAACTCACGTCAATATTTTTAAATTGTAATAAGAGGTACTGAGGACCATTAAAAATATTGATGTGAGTTATTGTCTATTACTTCAACAGAATTTGCTCTCTTTCTTACTAACAAAGTTTGTGAACGCAAGAAAAAGATGAATGTAGTTTTGTCTACTCTATCGAAATGACAAATAAAACAAATATTGCTCGAAATGACTTATGATTTATTAGAATTAAGACGACGATATACGAATTGGGAAATACTCTTTTTTTCAAGTCGCTTAATAAGACTATAAAATTTCGAAATGCAAAAGTGGGAGACCAGAAAACCCTCCGATCAAAACCGCTTTAACAGCATCATAATATTATGAATAAATATATAAAAGTGGACCGCCGCTATCGTTGTTCGCGTTTCTAATATGTTGATTGCTCGTAGACTGTCAATCATTATCGAGATCGAAGAAAAACAGAAAAAAAATACTAAAATTTAAATTTTGTGGCAAGAATTCCACAACAAAAGGACCTTATCAAATATCTCATCGCTTCTTGGTATCTATTCACTGGTCAAGCAATATTAGGTGTACAAGTTCCAAGTCACATTATCACGCGAAAAACTATAATGAAACTTCACAGTAATATAGCTTAGTAAGTGGGCCTGACAGATGTTGTCCGTTCTTAACTATGAATAGCCATAATTAAAACTGCTGAGAAACAGCAGTTTTCTTGTTATTCTTTTATAAGAATCCTTATATCCTTCTCCTGACAATTGCGCTTAGCAACACATTTAGCTATCCATTTCTATATTATAGATACACCGGTCATAATGACATCGGTTATAATTTATCCCGAAATCTCGCGGAAACTGTATAAACCTGGAGAAACTGGTATTACTTGGGGCTCAGCTAGTATAGTATTAATTCTAAAATATTTTGCTAGTCATTATTACATAGTACGAAGTCCCTTGCTGTCTGCCCCTATGTATGCTTAGATCTTTAAAATTATGCAACGGGTTTTGATGCGGTTTTCTTTAATATATAAAGTGATTCCAGAGGAAGGTTTATATGAAACACTGTTATTAATGTAAATTGGCAAAACAAAGTTTAGGTTTAAATGTACATTTTCTAATAGATTGTGTTAGTTCAGAATAAGCTTTCTTTTTAAAAAAGCGTCCATAACACACTGCATCGGACGTCGAGAGACCGAGAGATAATTTTACCGCCACCTACATCTAGAATAGATCTAGATCGATATCTCCGCGCGATCTCTAAAATTGTGCATACTGAGGAAAGTAAGAGCGAAACCAACGATTATCCGCTTCTTGCTTAGTCACGTACATAGTTGCTTCTAGAGTTTTCAGAAAGTATAATAATGCAACGATGAAGTTGTATCTTTTTTCAGGCCAGTAATATTTTATTATTGGTAACTTTTTTATTACGAAAGAGCACCAACCTTCTCTACCCTTACAGACCGAGTGAGACGTTCGCATCTACTAGCATTAACCTCTCTTCAATGTTTCTTGTACACATGTAAACAAACAAACAATAAAAAAATAACTATCACCTTCAATACTGACTGCTCGAAATTAGTAATTTCGTTGACACTTATCCCCCCTAATACACCTCGCACCATCTGTTATAACCAAGAGTAAGGGCCCTAAAAATTCCCAATTCTGGTTGCAATATTAATGAATACACCAAAGTCAAGTTATTATTAGTAAAGTGTGTTCACACACAACATTCTTCTATCCCAAACACCGTCTCATTTGTACTTCCGTCTTGTCACTTTCTATCTTGATTATCATGATTAACGAGAAAAAAGTTACTTATTCATTGAATGCATATTTACTACTAGTAAAGCAAACATACATATTTTATACCAGTACAGATGATTTCCTTCTCTTTAGTTATCGTTAATCGCATGTGTTATCACTCTGGGTTATCCTATTGCGATTACTTAAAAGAGTTATAAATCTTTAAGGAACAAATCAATGCAACAACAACACTTATCATTTTGCGGTAACAAATATTGATGTTTTCTGTATATTTTATCTGTTGTATTCTAATGTAATGTTTCTTTACACAAATAAATTGAGCGTTTGGTACTTGGACCTGCAATGGATGTTGTGGTTTCGAGAATTTTTGTACTAGGTGTGGTTCTATTTTTCAGAGACGTAGTAACTTGTCTATGAAAAGTCTCTGAATTTTCTATAAGACCTATTTTCATCGTAGTAAGGGATCTATATTCACAAAGCCATAACATTCCTATCAATGCGTTATAAGAAAATGGCTTTGAAATGAAGTGCATACATGTTTAGACACGTGACTGTACGCAACGAAACCGTATATACCGTGTCCCTTTCCAAAAAAGAATTGACATAATTCGACCGAAAAAAAATACGCTAGTTTGTGAACCGACAGCGTATTGCTGCAAATTATTTCCTACAGGAAACCGATAAAGTTTCTACATTCTAGAATTCTAGACCAGCGTCCGCGACCAACACCGGCATTATAACAGTACACGGCTTTTTCAAGGAGCACAACTATTACTCACAATTTTGCTATCTCATACTTTAAAACGCTGTGTTGTTCGAACACCAAACCGGATTGACTATGCCTATTATATCTATTAACATTTTCATATCGGAACATAGCGTCGCATCTTTCTAATAAAAACAACTGTCTTATTTCGCATATTATAAACAGGTACGAACTGTTTTATTTCGAACTACAAAACGTATGAATTAAGAAGTAAGAGTGTTTACAGTGTGTTGTTATCGTGGTTTGAGTTATCGATATATGATATTACACAGGGAAAAGAAGGTTTACAGTATGCTAATAATGTTCTGCGCTCACAATACCGCCATAAATCGGCCATTATTTAATCCGATACCCAATGCCAGTATTAAGGTATGTAAAGCTCAATGCATCAATTGCTTTAGAAAGACACACATATAAGACGTAAGACGATGACACGTCCCGAACCCAAGCTTAGTGACTTCAACGCGCCCGCGACCCTTCCACCTGCTTCTTTACATTTTGTATGAAAATTGATCGTCTGCTGCGGTCCTAGTCTTAAGTTTTTTCAGTGTGTTTTGCCTCTTAAGCTTCGTCCGATCTATCTATCGTATCGTCCTATCTATTGCGGATCACTTACGGATTTCCTAACTAAATAAACAAAAAATAAATACACTTCACGCTTTTTAATTCCAAAGCGGTGTAGTCTGAGGCCGTTGCCAAGCAAATAAATGCTCACAGTTTTTCTCACATATACCCCAATGACAATTGGTGAACCCATAGCCGTTATAGAGTTCACACACCTTGTGGTATGCGGGTTTACATCACGAAATTCACGAAGTTTTCCTTCACTGTATGAGCGTTGCGTTGTGTACTCATCTACATATTTTTAGGAATTGATTTGATGTCTTTGTAATTTTGACGAAAATAAGGGTTACTGGTAGACTAAAGAAAAGATAGCGTTGCGAAGATGTCCTTATTAGCAATAGGAATGTTGTGGGTTCGAATCTGGCTGTACACAATACAAGGCGTGTACCATTGCACGTGTCGGCATCTTGGTTAACCGTGGGAATTTGCGCAGCAGTGTCTGCCTGCCCCGGTTTGGGATCAAATCGTCATTGTATTTATGTTGACAAAAAGGTATGGGCAATAAAATTGATTATTGTGTGTTGTGAAGTTAGTTATTTGTCATATTATTACATATTTGAATTTATTAGGCCTGTTGTGTCAAAAACAAACCTCTATTGTTTGTAGGGTGACTAAGTAAAATTTTAATATTTTAATGTCATGCTGGTTCAGCTATTTAGACAGAAAGAATGAATGAAATTAGAATAACGAAATACTATGTTTTAAGTGGGCACGTCGTCTGAAGTGGTTTAGCTCGACCAACGTTCACTTGTTCAGAAGGAACTGATATAAAGTGTTTTTACAACGCAAGGTGCTTAAAAAGGTTCATCGATGTGTTGGAGGCAGTGGATGTCTATGACCGTGCGGACTTGACTCTAAGGCCGTATTCTGACACAATCGTCAGTACTCAAGTGTGGCTTGAGCACTGTTTATCGTTTTTACACAAGCACGTTTAGACCGAGACAAACTTTACTTAGCAGAGATGTGTGCTTGTAATATCCAAATACGTATACGTTATGTACCTACTATGCGTAGGCTGTAATAGACTACTGAAGTGTAATGGCGCTGACGTATTTGTCTCTCTCTGTCACACTTACAGCAAAAAAAAATCTGTTTTTTAAAGGGACAAACGTCTTATCTACTGAATATGTTCGCTCGGTTTACTTTTTAGGTGCAAATATTATTTTTAGTTTAGATACTAGGTCCATGGTTATGATTGACTGACACTTCAAAGAAAGTCGAGAACTGGAGGTAAAACATTAATTACAGCAGCATAATGTGACGGAATAATCTTCATCTAGATCGCGAAACTTCCATTGTGAACGCGAAAGTGGTTTCTATCAAAAAACACTTTGACTATCGGAACTGAAAGTTTTATAAAGACAGTAGGTACTTTATGTTTATTTATTTCACTGGTTTATTTTTATCCAAATTCAGCACAGACCGTCTCCGATGCAACGAAAGAATGGAATTTACGATCTTAGCAAAGCATTTTTTGCTAAACACTCGAAAAGTACCTATTGTTAATCACTGGCAGAGAATCGTGCGAAATACTGTCAGGGTAAGGAAATACCATAGTGACCTCCGCGAAGAAAGTTCACACTCTCGGTAATATTGTATTTAGTTATAACTTCTCTGACCTCTATATTATCTAGCGCGGTCAGGGTTGCATTTAAAACGATAAACATCATTCGAATGCACTCAAAAGTACGATTCGCTGCTACTACTAAGTGTGCATGTTACGTGACTCACATCCATATACATTTCAGCAACAGAACACAGGGACCAGTCTTGTAGTCCTTGGTTCGGGTTGGCTTTGAAATGCCTATTCCCAGGGACATCTCATCAAGTGTTATTTACGCTCCAAAAAAACATCGGGATAGTGTTTCCTGTTATTTAGCAGCAATTATGGACCTTCATCTATAATATAATCATCTTATGTAAATACATCAAACGACGAAGCAATTTTTTTGATCTTTTTTTACTACATCATTACATCCATCCATTCATGTCTCCTGCTATTTCTTAGCCACTCATAACAGTGTCTGTTATTTTTTTGGTATGTTTGACCTTTCAATGATAATCTTCATCTCAAATATAGATACGACAAGTTCATTCACCCACAAGTTTGTGCACATTTATTTGATACTTGGAAAACCTGTATTTTATTAGTCAAGTTGCCTTGAAAAAGTTTTAATGAAAAAAGAACCGACTTCAAACAGTACTTACTAGTCAGCCCTACGACTTATAAAGTTACCCTCGATTTATCTGGTGCTAATTATATGAAACCCTGATTTCTTTATTATGGAATCACCTTTGAGATATCTTCTTTATAATAAAAAAAAACAACAAAATCGGCTGCGAGGACAAACATTAAAAAAATGTTTTTAAGATGTCGCTTATAAAACAATAAAATACTTTCTGTATGTTTTTTATTATAGTGTTAACGTGTAAAGTGATAACAACAGCTCCACTTAATTGGTAAAATAATAATAATAATACGTAAAATTGCAATTGAGAATTATTCAAGGAGTGGCATAGTGTTACAGAATAAGTAATAAATAGTGCGATCAACCCATATGTGGGAAATTGTTATTGGCTAGTAGTGTTTAATCTATTGCTATATTTAAGATAGCTGTAAGTTCTCAAAATAAAATAACATAAATAAATTTGCGACCTGAAAGAAGATGTACACACGTTGAAAAAGGTATTCTTCGGTGGTTCTGGTATATCGAGAGGTTGCACGAATATAGGGTAACGAAAGGGCTCTACAAGAACGTAGTAGAAGGCCGTATTGGTATGGTGGACCGACCATATTCACGATATCCCTAAGGAGATCGGCGTACGGAGTACCCAAAACCTATACATCTTCATTGTGTGGAAGATGAAGATGAGATGATCAGATGTGGAAAAGGCGAAAGAGATTTTCCAGGAACGTGAAAAGTAAAAGGTCAATGATCTCTGTCTACCCCTCTTGGAATCGGGCATGACGCAAATTTGTCGTGACGCACGTATGTATGTCTCTTGAAATATTTATATAATGCCAGTCTTAATGTGATATGACACACATCAACATTTTCATTAAAAAAAAACTGTCAATTTCACTTTTCCGATACAAGTACTTTCCAATTCTAAAATCTGTGTTGAGTATATTGTGTTAACTTTTGGGCATAAGTGGATATATACTTGAATGGAAAAGTTCTTCTCGATGTTTTATTCTTATGTCCACTTATCAAGTAGGTTCCTACCTGTTTAACACTTTCGTGGACACTCCACATAAAACAATAGAAGTGTTATTGTTACCATGTTGACGGGTGTAATGTATTCCCAAAAGGTTTCACAGAAAAGAAACCACACAACGGTCATCTTCGGCCACAGGAACAGACCAGTGGTCATGGCACCTCTAGGCAGACGATCGCGCGATCTATTCCCGGCGGCAACATATTTAATGACGGGCTAAGAATTGCTGTGTAATATTTTTATGACACTGACACTCAAGTCAGTCTTTGGCACTATAACACAGGATATCCTAGTTTGCGGCCAGGTGACCATGTGGGAAATATTCTGGGATATTTATTATATATATTATAGAAATACATTCAGTATAATCTCTACTAACATACAAACACATATATGTCACAACAGAGGGGTACAGTTGCACAGAGATGTAAGCAGGGATCATGAACCTCCACTTGTCAAATTCCTTAAAAATCTCTTACACCTCTACCACATCCATACATCTATGCATAGAATCCAAACAACAATAGAAAGGAAATGTTACAGACAAGTGAATGCAATGATAATCTACATTCAAGATGCCATGACACACAACATTGAGCAGAGAAAGTGTGCGAGTGATTTACCAGACAACAAGTGACATACCAGCTGGTTTGTCTACAATTCTTTATCATTTGTAACTATAATTGGTTTATGACAATCAACAACACTAGTTCACTTGCTTGCACTTGTCATATGTTTTCACAAGAAATATTTTGAACTTATTTAATCAGACTCAAGTACGAGATTTATAAATCTGCTCTTAGCTTAACTGCAAAAATGTAGGCTATAAATATTCTGATATTAGCTTTGGTTTTTAATTTATTAAAGTATCTAAATAATGTTAAGATTAAAACTAATTATTATACTGTTTCAATATGGTTAAGTATTAAAAAAATGTGTTTGTTTTCTCAAATGGTATATCTGTCATAAGTATTAATGAAAGTAATAAATTCCTATGAAGTAGAAGCATTGTTTTCTAATTATATGAATGTCTGTAGTGTAATTAACTGAACAATTCATGTGGTGTTGCTATCAGTTTGTTTCTCTTTATTTTTACTAGTAAACAATATAAAAAATATATAATAATCCCAAAGTGGGGTAGGCAGAGGCACTTGCTTAGTAAGCAAATGCTTACAGTTCACCAAGAGTATTTAACCCAATGTGACAAGGGGTGAGCCCATCGCCGTTATAGGGTTCACACACAATATACTAAACAATATAATAAGTACCAAACTTAAAATAATGAAACTGGCAAGGAATGGCTCCATATTGTCTAGCATGACAGCTGAAGATTGGGACATGTGAACCTATTTGGTGGGGCCTATGCCCACAAGAGATCCTGCAAAGTTTCTCTTTGAAGTCACTAAGAAAAACTAAAATAGTGAGATATTTAATATTAAAGCATAACTCACCCATTTCTCCTGGTAAGGTTCCTTGTTTTTCTACAACTGGTGCTGGTTTCCATCGTTTCAGTTTTGATTTAGGGTACAGAGGTAGTACTAAACCATTCTCTCCAACATCAGGGTCCAGTACTTCATTCTCCTCAATATTTGTATCTTCCTCTTCAATCTCTCTCCTTAACCCTGCAGCTATAGCTGCCTTCTTTCCTTTCAACTCTTCTTTAATGGGTAATTCCTGTATGAAATGTATGACCACTTCTTAGTTTCCTAATTATTATTTTTTAATTATAACAAATATTTTCTATAAATTGGCACTGCCATATTCAGTTTTCAAGCAATATGTAGAAAAAGCAAGGTTTATCTAACTTATGTTTTGTTATGTTTATAGGTATTCAGAGGGGTATATTCAATGTTTGATTTATGTATAATCTTAGCCCTAACTACTTGAATATTACATTTTTTCTAAAAATTTAAACAGTTATGACTAAAAATCAACCAGAGGAACATGAAATATTGTGGTAAACACTGACTCTCACCTGCAACTCATCTTGCTTGACTTTTTTTGCACAGGGTTCACTAAAATTGTCTGAATATAGTGTGAGTAGGGCCACATCTACTAGAAGCCACACTAACGATGTGAGTAATATTATTCGACATGTGTGAATCCTAATTTTACTTCTAAACATTTTTAAATCATCTGTTTGAATCGTGTACACAATCATTAATGCCACATGACCATAAGAATTTAGGCACAATAATCCATGAATGGTTTGTTTTCTGAAATAAAGTAAGAAGTTTGTCAGTGTTTAGTGTTACAAAATTTTGTCTCAAAAGTTTGAAAACCAGATTAATTATTTTCGCCAATTTTACATGTTATTTGTACAGAGATTTTTAAAAAAACGCGGCATAAAATTGTTTTATTTCGCCCCGTTAGAAACATTCTTGAACCAAAACTATTTCGAAGTCTCACAAACGACAACACTCACACAATTTTTTCTGAATACAATTATAGCACTTTGCGCACTTTTTCACTATGATCCGTGTTTTATAAACCGACACGACGACTGTAAATCGTTACACACTTTCCCGAATTCGGTCAACTCAACAAAATCAAACCAAGTTCACAAAAATCCAACATCCAACCAACTCGTTTCGTGTCAAGTTTTTTTTTTAATTTACAGGTGATTCAGAAGGTAAATCTTTACAGCAGTTTGATGCATTTCATCAATTCACAACAAACGTGAGTGACGTGCCGTGCATTGATGCTGTACTGATGTAGACGTCATTCAAAATGTTTATCAGCTGTCAATGTCAAATGTCATCGCCCGTATGATCAAGTACGTCAACTTTAGAGCCAGACATAAAGAGGCAGGTTTATCAAATGTTTCACAAACAAAGCAAAAATGTACAGATAAAATCAAACAGTGCTAAGCAATTAAACTGTGAAGTTGTGTTTCGGGAGTGATTCTTTGTTTAGCAGCAATACTTAATAACTGGGGTACGTCACATACAAGACTAATGAAGATTGAAACAGACTTTTACAAACTGTAAACAGTCTTTATTTTGTTTAAAATATGAATAGAACTAAGGGCAGTAACTCAAAAATGACCAAACCAGACTACGCTACAGAAAGAGAAGCTCAAAGTAATACATATCGCCTCATATCTACTGACAATGACAATAAACCACCAGATAAAGTTCCGATCGAAAATTCATGGGTTGCTGGCACTCAAATGTTTGTTTCGTTCTTATTGGCTGGTTTTGGTATGGTGGCAGCGAGCCTCGTGCTTGACGTTGTACAACACTGGGATGTATTTGATAAGGTACCCGAGGTATTTATACTAGTTCCAGCCTTATTGGGCCTGAAAGGGAATCTGGAGATGACCCTTGCCTCAAGACTGTCAACACATGCTCATTTGGGTCATTTAGACACACATTTATCAACTCTGATAATTGGAAATCTGTGCCTCATCCAGTGCCAAGCAGTTCTTGTTGGATTCCTAGCTGCCACAGCTGCAGTCGCAATGGGATGGATACCAGATGGTGATTTTGATATACATCATGCTTTACTACTCTGTGCGTCAAGTGTATTGACAGCTTCATTGGCGAGTTGCAGTCTTGGCCTTATAATGATTGGAGTTATTGTTATATCGAAAAAGTTAAATATAAACCCTGATAATGTTGCCACACCAATTGCAGCCAGCCTTGGAGACCTGACAACATTGGCACTGTTATCTGGGATAGCCTCTTTATTGTACAAATCGATTGGCACAAGTGTGACTTTGCCAACTATTATTATATTTTTTGGCGCTGCTCTAGTACCCATTTGTGGATATGTGGCTTGGAAGAATGACTTCACAAGACAAGCTCTAGATGAGGGATGGGTACCTGTGATATCGGCCATGGTGATAAGTAGTATTGGCGGTTTGATATTGGATTTTACTGTATCTAATTACAAAGGTATTGCAGTATACCAGCTTGTTATAAACGGCATTGGTGGAAATATGGCTGCAGTGCATGCCTCCAGATTGTCAACGCTGCTCCACACAGGACAGAAACAAGGGCCGGTTGTTAGCAATACAACAAAATTGCTACTTGTCATGGTAATACCAGGACAGTTAATATTTATCTATACAATAAGTTATTTGAAAGCTGGCCATACATCAATGACTCCTATATTTATCCTAGTCTACATGACTGCGGCCATATTGCAAGTATTCCTATTATTGGTGATAAGTCATTATATGGTTGTATTTATGTGGAATTTAGGTATGGACCCAGATAACTCGGCCATTCCATATTTAACTGCCTTAGGTGATCTTCTTGGTACTGCTTTACTTGGTTTAGCTTTCCATATATTGTATGCCATAAGTGACTTGGATAGTGATGTTGGAGATTAAAAATAATGTTACAAATTGTTAATATGTTTTAACTTTTGTTCGTCATGAGTTAGGTATTATATTCATTCTCAAATATTTAATTAGCATTTTGTTATTGTATGTCACACTCAGCCTTGATATGTAAGTATATTTGAGACTGTAATATTAACTTAAATACTTACATTGTTAAAAATAAGTGTATGTATTATTTAAAAACCTGGTCAGTAATTTTTGTAGAAATTTTTTAAATCATTCTATTGGTGCTATAAAACTGAAGTACATAATATGTACATAGTACATACCTACTTAATGTAAAATAAAATATACCTACTTTAATAGGCTATGTAAAAAATCGATAAGATTTTCTTGCAATGTATTTTAAAATAAAATATGATTTATCAAGGTTAAAGCTATTTTAATACAAATGTGAGCAGAAGGTTTTCTCCCACCAGTCAAAATCTATTCTGTGCCGACTAATACCTCTTACTTAACATGTCATTTATGATTACTACTGTCATCTTAAGAGTAATCAAAACAGTTGTATATGATAAGATTACAAAAAAAAACCTCTAACTCTTAATAAACAAGTTGGTAGTTATGTACTTAAAAGGACACAGAAGGTCACTGAATAGATGGATTGCTTTTTTTGTAAAGAGGCGGAATACCTCGTGGCCACCCAGACCCCTTTGGGGACTGCCACGGAGTAGTTTGAAACTAAACCTTCCATAGCCTTCAGCTGTCACTGATGCTGGACAGGACCTGGGAACCCAAAGGACATTTTGAAGGTAAAAGCAACCAACCTGGGCTCCTCAGTCAGTGCACACTAATGTGTCCATTTCCGTGTTCCGCTTCCTTTTTCACGGCGTGAAATGGAACATGCGGCACCGCCATCCAACTCAGAACAGACACCGAAGACTATAGCCCCCTTTAGTCTTCGATGTCGGAGTAGGATACGATCACCGATAAAATATAGACAATTAGACACGGGTTGTGTATTAACTACCGTACAGTACATATTGTACGTACTTATGTTGGTAGGTACGTAATAGGTAAGTATAAGTATACCTACGTAACAAGCAGCGTGACTACCCACCAACCAACTCGCAGTAGGTAGGTAAGCGTAGCGACGGGATGCTAAGTCTATGGTAGGTATGTATGCCAAGAGACGACGTGGTCGCCCCAGAAAGCGTTGGGAGTGACGAGCTCGCCGCTCAAGATCGTATGGCGTGGAAGGAAGGCCTTTGCCCTGCAGTGGGGAAATAGTGGCTCAGAATAATATTTATATCTGTTTGTAGTAGGTATAGGTATCTATGTACGACTATTAAGATGTGTTTATGTTTTTAAAATGTAGGTATTTAATGATTCTCTGAACGTTTGTACACACTGTAAAATTTTCTTTGATTGTACTTAGGTATTTGGATTTACCTACTAGTTTATGTTTATAATGGGTCAGCATTATTATTATGTTGTGAGTCACAACATGGGAGATCATAAGTGCGGGTGCGGTATCTACCAGTCAACCTCACAACTTGTGAGATGGTTATGGTAGATATACTTTAGTATTAAGTAAGCACTAAAAGAACAAAGGATGTTGTTATTTTAGTGCAATTAAGTATTAAATAATAATAAGTAATTGAAGGTTACTAAAAATTTAAAACGGGTATTATAGCGCGATTTATTAAATAAGTAGGTATAATCATTCAGCTTACTTTCGTTGTTTGCCTTTGGTTAATTTTTGCGCTATAATACCCGTTTTAAACTTTTAATTTCATGTCGGTACGCGTTTCCTTAAAATTGAATTAATTGAACGCTTCTATGTGAGAATCCAGTGTTCGAGACGGTGAGTAGTAGCAAGTAGGTACCTACCTATTACTAGCACTCACTACAAATGTGTTCATTTTTCATCATCAACTAGCGATAACACCGAATTGTTCAGAATGCAATGTAATTGAAGATATCCAACATTTGTTGAATGGGTGCGTCAGAACGGAGGCTCAAAGGTTTCTTTTATTCAACTACTCTGTGAACTTTATGAACATTGGAGAATTAAATTCTTTACTAGCCAATCCTACATCAGACGATGCAAGGAGAATCTATAAATTAGTTAATTTTGGTTTAAGAGCTAGAAAATAAGTACGATAATGTGAACTTCACGAGGGTGACATGGTCACTGTTTGTACCAAACCCTCTATAAAAAATAAAGATTAAAAAAAAACTAACGATAGTACTGCTTGGGCTGCCGTTATATATATATATCAAGACCCGTTCAGCCTCGGGTTGCTGAGGATATTATTAATAACATTGATTAGGTACCTAGGTATACATATTAAATAATTACCTAGTAGATACCTACATCATCATCAGCCCGTATATTTGTCCACTGCTGGATATATGCTAGACTACCTAGCAGCGCTGATGTCAGACAGGACCTGAGACAGTTACCTATTGCCCATTGCGTATGATAAGTTGAGTAGGTACTCGAGTCCCCTAAGCATCGCAGATTCCTACGTATCAAAAACCTTTAACTACGACTACAGTCCAACAAGAATCGTACCGTGTTTCTTGCTACTCTCGCAGCGCACCTTTTGTGGTAGGTACACATCTTGTTTTTGTAGGCGTGTTTGTATTGTGTTAATATTTATAATTATTCATCAAAACAAGACTGGAAAGGATTTACACATTATTATTGTATGTGTGTAAAAAAATGTTAAACACGACAGCGAACGAAAAGGCGTTTTTCAAGAAGACTGGACACTTAAAGCGTCACAAATTCTGAAATGTTTAGCAGTATAGTGGTCTATTGACCTGCTATCTATTGTGATCCTTTTTGAAGATTTGTCCAACCAGCATGAGCCACATAAAATATTTTTCGTAAGACACCTCCGAAAAGGCTTACCCGATTTTTATGACATTTTATGTTTTCGGTGGTAGTTACGAGAATTATTATTAGCATTATTCTCAACCTCCAAATCCCCCGATTTATATTTTCAATTGAATATAGCAAAAGTCTGATAGTATGCAAGTAGGTACCTACTACCTATTACAATATTTTCCAGTAAACTTCACAGCACTATCCCTTTCAAATAGCTCTATGTGAGGTAAACTTAACTTTTTTGGGGACACTTAACAGAAGACAATAGGATTAGGAGTTCATTGTTTTTAGGTTGA
>SJJU01013665.1:0-18662 GCA_012932125.1 Conopomorpha cramerella
ACCCCCATAGCGGGAAAAGTTGGGCTGGGGTGGTGACACATGTATTCTATTCGCCGTCACCACACGGCTGTCTGTGTATTTTTAGGTATGTACATACATTTGAATTTACGAAATTGTAGCTGTCGATTGTTTTCGTAGAAACATGATACTTACAGTTTGCGCCTCTCAGTTTTTCCGCGTACTTGCACACCTATCGGTAACCCGAGAGGTGCGCAAATATTAATTGTTATAAAAATTTTCATCATCATCAGCCCATATTTGTCCACTGCTGGATATAGGCCTCTCCAATCGCCACTGTGAGTTGTTTTCTGTCAGCCATCTTGCGCATATCATTAGTCCACCATGCCTGAGGGCGTCCTATACTCCGTCTGCAGAGACGCGGTCTCCACTCGAGAACTGGTTTGCCCCAACGGTCACCGGTTCTACGACTAATATTGAAGTTATACGATTTTTAAATGAAAAAATAAATCAATAGACATCATGTATTTATTTCCGTTAACAGATTTTTAATTAGTTTTGAATAAATATATAAATACACTTGACGCCTTTTAACCCCAAAGCGGGGCAGGCAGCGGCACTTGCTTAATAACCAAATGCCCACGGTTCACCAAGCGTATTTAACCCAACGTGACTGAGCCCATCGCCGTTTTAGGGTTCACACACCTTGTGGTGTGCGGGTTTCATCAAGATGTTGTCCTTCACCGTACGAGCCTTGCGTTGCGTACATAGGCTCTGAATAAGAGTCCCATTGGTACCTCGTTTTTTGCTGCTGAACGATAGAAAGGAATGTTTCTTAAACAGTCGAAAAGTCGGTTTACGGACGGTTGTTTGACGTAACAACGTCAAACATTGCAGTAGGTACACTCGCTTGCGGAAAGGGACAATGACGCCATTTTTTTCGTGCATGCAGCCCCTAAAGCCTATTTTTTAAATCGACGAACCAATTTTGACAGTTCCTATTCACACAATTTTGTGCTCTGCTGCAATCAAGTTAGAGTATATTATACGCGATGACAATCTTTAAATGTTGCTATTCAATTTTCAGTTTAACTTACATAGGAATAAATCATCATATTGTACGCATAGGAACTGTCAAATTAGTCCGTCACATTAAAAAAATACTATAAAGCCAGGCACATACATACGGAATTTTCCGTACGGAATGTTGCGATTCAAGTATAAAATGAAGCTTCCAACGGTTGTTGTTGTTGTTGTGAACTTGAGTTTAACAGACGATTTTACTTGAATTGTTGTATTCCGTACGGAAAATTCCGAATGTATGCGGCCATCCTTAGAGTTATTAAACGTTGTCACGTCAAAAAAAAAAACCACTTGAAATGAAGGTAGAAAGTCATAAAGGGCCCAACGCAACTTGCCACTTTAAGTGGTAATTGGCGTATGAAACATATCATGGTTAGAACAAAAAGGACCCAATACGAAACATGTCGATTTTGTAATTTGAGTTTTGTATCTTTTATGTTAAGGTTCAATTTCATAAAATAACACATTTTGTTTTGTGTCACTTTTGTTCTAACTGTGCGATATGCAAAGTTCACTCAGACAATAGAGGCTGGTGAGGACAGTTCTTTGAAAATATTTAATGAAAATATTTTTTCGTGATATAAAAAAACTGGCGAAAGAAGAGGTGTCTTTCTCGAGTTCGGCCAACGTTTTTGTTTTAACGTTGTATAAGTTACAAGTAAAATAATGTACCTATAAGTGGCGAAGCTAGGAGGTAAGCCAGTGAGTATTGGAGTGGACAAACCACTCGAGGAGGAGCCCACAGGGGCTGGTCGCTCGTTGGGTGGGCCCTGAAGAATGTCCTCTGGGTGCCCAGGACCCACCCAGCACCAGCGATAAATGAAGGTCATCGGGGGGGTTTTAGTCAGTAGAAGTCTGACACTACCCCGTCGCCGTCCCCATAGCGTCGGGGTGTCCATGAGGATTTCCCCCTCGTTAACAAAAAAAAGGAGGTAAGCCAGTAGTACAAGACAAGCCTATGCCAGGCACATAACAAATATTTTCAAGGAAATTAAGTAGCGTAGGGACTTATTATTAGCTCAAATAAGTAAGACAAATAAAAACATCTAAATAAGCATTGGTTAAGTGCCTATTTTTCACTACCGGCTTACCTCTTAGCTTCGCCACTAGTACCTATCATTTGTTTTTTGTTGCAAATCTAGTGAATTTAAAAGGTTATTTAAAAAAAATCACGCTGTTATATCAAAAATCGGCATTCGGCAGGCTTGCTAAGCCAATGCCCACGGTTCACGCGCGCTTTTTTAACCCAACGTGACAGGGGATGAGAACATCGCCGTTATAGGGTTCACACACCTTGTGGTAAGCGGGTGTCGTCATAATGTGCTCCCGGTTGCATGTCACCAGTGGCGTGCACACCATATAGGCAAAAAGACACTGCCTAGCTTAGTATTTTTATTACTCGACCTAATAATAGTGTTATTGCTAGATCCTTTGTTGTACTCACGACATAGGCTAACGAAGGTCCTGTGTTTTGTTGGTGAGTAGATAGGTAGGTACTTGTGTTTCGTAAAGACAAGTTACCTATACATAGGTGTCAATCCTTGGGGATTATTGCCTACCTTGTCGTAAAAGCCAGAGCACGCCACTGGGGTTCACACACCGTGTGGTAAGCGGGTGTCGTCATAATGTGCTCCCGGTTGCATGTCAAGTATCCGACCAACTGGACCACAGACGCGACAAATAAAAAAGACGAATATTTTACATTTTAAATCAAATAATATCCGTTATGTGATATGCATACCAACTTCTCTTGGTGACGGCATCGCGCGTAGACAGCTGCAGGCCTAGCACACGCCTCAAGAAAGACATGACATAGAACAAATACGCGCTCTGATTGGCTGTTATGTCACGCTTCGTGCGACTCAGCTAGTTTCAACAAATCGCAGCGGGTTATATGTCTTGTCACTTATTTCTTGGAGCGCTGTGCTAGGGGGGCTGAATAGACAACGATAAGTTTTTGCTGCCTGTCCCCAATAGTACACAAGATAAACTCTTGTGTCTGGTGACATTGTCTAAATTATCCCGGAAAAAAAATTAAACAAATTTAGTGTGTTAGTTCTTAAGTTACTGAATAAATATATATACATACATACATACAAATCAAGGCGTTATTTGGAATTCTGGTATTCAGACACCTCTGTTCAATAGGACATGAATTCATGAGTTAATTCTCACGAATGGTGGGTAATCATAAAACTACCTTTTTTTCGTTTTTCGTGGGAATTTCGGGATAAAATACAAGCCGTTACAGTGCCTGAAGACAAAAGTCTTCAATCAGTGTGTCCTACCTGTAATGATATACGGAGCTGACATTTTGCTACATGTCGTTCAATTTTACTGTACCTAGTCTTAATTTCCCGTTAACCCTTAAAAAGCTGATTAATCGTTCTACATTTAAAAAGAAACTACCATTTGCTCCTTTTAGTGTAGATTAAAGGAAAGTACCTGGACGACCGAGCTTCGCTCGAAGTAAAAAAATCGATTATTTTCCTTCGATTTTTTCATAACCCCATCTCTAGTTACTTCAAAACCAAAACGTCCCCCGCACCATCCTACGTATAGCATAGATTACTACTCGGCAATAGATGTCAGTAAGAGTCGTATTAACAATTTGAGCAATTTTTCATGCCCGAAAACACGGTTGGAAAGATGTTTTCTAAAAATAAAACCTAGCTAGATCGATTTATCGCCCCCAAATCCCTCTACATACCAAATTTCATGAAAATCGGTGCAGCCGTTTCCGAGATTCCAATTATATATATATATATATATACAAGAATTGCTCGTTTAAAGATAAAGATATAATAAAACATATCTATTTGTTTCATAACATAGTCTGTGGATCCAAAAAACCGTCAAGAATAATGACTGAATGATTGATATTGTCCAAAAAATTGATTTTTTAATTCGTTTTCATAATTGATACCATAGGTCAAATTCTGTTCCAGGTACACGAAGCCGGCGACTTGCCGAGCTACGACATTCCAGAGCAAATATCAAAATCGCCCGTTGTCGTCACTAAACTGAACCCGAACGTCCAAGAGTTTCGGCCAAAAGTCTCTGAGAGCGCGTCAAGTGGAAGCACACTCCAGGGCATAGGAAACGGCACCATTAGAAACGGGGACACCTCTACCAGCTCTCCTAACTGCATTGCCAATACAAACGACTCTCCAAGTAGCACCACGCCGACGTCCCGCGATGATATCAAAGAGAAGAGTGAAGCTATAAAGAAGGAGTACGTAAAAATATGCCGAGAAGATGATTTGAAGTCCAAGTTTGCTAGGAACATTGCACTGCAGTCGTTGTTGAATCTGCACACGATGCCGGCTGTTGCAGAGCGCAAGTTGCTCACTCCGGATGATTTTGCGGCGACGCCGTCTACTGTCAGGTATATACATACATATCGTCCATCGGTATGAAAGGTGCCATAACACAAAAAGTGTAGTTTTTGAGAAATCGAAATTTTTAATATTTTTCTTTTGATTTAACATTCCATTCAGATTGAAAAGTAATTGCTTTCGATTGCAAATTTATTCTAGTTTCTATTAAATGCACGTACGGCTCAAATATATTCATACTTTGTAAAGATAACTAAAAAACGTAAAAAAAATGTAATGACACTTTTCTTGCCGATGGACGATATATACACACATCAAAAGTGTCGGCGGTCCAGTTGGTCGGATCCTTGACTTGTAACCGGGAGGTCCCGGGTTCGAGTTAGGCTACTGGACGTGTACCAATGGGACTCTTTTTCAGAGCCTATGTACGCAACGCAACGCTCATACGGTAAAGGACAACATCGTGATGAAACCCACAAGGTGTGCATCTAAACATTAAACAATAATTTCACATGGTACTTAAAAGCCTGATTTTATTATAAACATCACTCGGGTTTATGTGTTGGATTGGATGTCGGTAATTAGAGGTAGAATAACAAACGTCGATAGAGTCCAAAATCCATCCGAAAAACACCTAACATTGTCTGGTTCAGAGAACCTACGTCATCAAGTGTCTAGGGATCAAGAACAAAAAAATACACTTCACGCCTTTTAATCCCAAAGAAAACACGTCCAGTAGCCGGACTCAACCCGCGACCTCCCGGTTACAAGTCAAATATCCCACAACTGGTCCACAGACGCTCTTGGACCACAGACGCTCTACTACGTGAAAAGTTGTAAGTAAATAAACATAAATTACACTTTACAGCAAAGAGAACAAAACGCCAGTGGAAAGTCCAGTAAGAAACCTACCCACAGACGACGTGAGCCCTAAACAGATGAAGGAGTCGATCAAGAAGGTCGAGAATTGGATGAACCCGGTTGCCGCGAGCACGCTGAAACCTATACCGTCGCAGGTGACATTCAAAAGGAAAGACAAGTCGTCGCTGAAGAGCCTGAACTCGGAGGCGACGTCCAGCACCAGTTCGCTGAAGTCACAAGTGGACAGCACGACGAAGAAGTTTGTGCCGTCGCCGCGGGCCGACGAGTACTACAAGCAGTACGTGGACAATGCGGCGGCGAAGGAGGCGGCCGCTGTGGCCAACGAGAGCCTCGGCGACCGCATCTTGAGGCTCATCAAGGAGAAGGAGGAGAAGGGGAAGCACGAGGCCGAAACGACACGTGAGTGATTTGTGTGGTGGAAGCGCTCAACAGATGGCGCTGTTTAAACTCTCACGCCGATTATTTGACGGGTCGTCTGCATTTGGGAAAGATTTTGTCGAAGTATGATAGGTTAAATGTATTGGCTCATAATGTTTTAAATTAGACAGAACTAGTGGACTCGACAGACGTTGTACTGTCTTAACTATTACTTTACTATTGAATATAAAATTTGCATAACCTCCCAGGGTAACCTGCGCCCGGCAGTGGATGTAATTTTTTTCTTTCATAAGAATCTTCTACTGCGATTAATAAGCACAACAAAGGAAGAATTAGCGAAATCGGTCCACCCGTTCCGGAGTTATAACATTACGACGAAAAGTGGCATCAGAGAGTAGAGCCAACGAGAGAGACGAGAATCTACCGCTTCACCAGTTGAGTCCTAACATCGGATCGGCTCACTAGTTTTACACAAGAGCTATGTGACACCTAACATCGGGTCCATTCTCTCTAATAGTTTGTAGAAATTAGAATAAAATCATTAACTTTAAGTCCTTATCTGGTTTCTTGCGCACCCTCCGACTGTAGGAAATTTAATTAGTTAATCAGTCATGTTTACAAATAATAAAAAATAAGAAATAAAAAATATACATAGTCATAATATGTAACTGTAGTAGGGGGGCTGGTTGGCGATCGCAGTGGTGTTGTGGTTTAACTCACAACAGAGAGCGCTGCTACCCGTTCTCTGGAGAGTTCCCTCGGTCGCCTCTTACGACCCCCATGACGGGAAAAGTTTGGCTGGGGTGGTTACATATGTATTCTATTCGCCGTCACCACACGGCCTGCCAAGCGTGGCGATTACTGGCATTTCACCCCAAATGACGGATCCCATTGGGGGAGGCCCTCGTCCAGCAGTGGAGTGTGGCTGATGATGAGTAGGGGGGCTGTGATTGCGACACTTATTAAATGTATTTATTATTTATTTCAGGTAAGAAGTAGTAGTGCAACCGACGAGCATGTTTCAAGAGACGACTTCCAGATAAGGCTTTAAGGAGTTAAGGCTGTTTTTACACGACATTACTTGTCTCGAGTGTAAATATATCCTAAGACACTAGTGTATTTTGACGTGAAAATGAAATTTTGGCGTTTTCGTAAACAGGGTGTTTCAAAATTAAGAAAAAATTGTTGCGTTACGTTAAAGTTAAGTATTCTTGCGAGGCAAAACGCGACTACGGTGCAAAAGTTAATAAGATTCACTTAAGACATATTTGATCCCTAGTTGCAATAAGAGGTTTTCTGACAGCTTCCAATATGTCAAAAGTAGTTCCAAAACGTATCACGGGTGGCGCTAATCAGACATGATCTCAAGGAAAAACTCATTTTAGAAATTGTCAACAGAAAATAAAACTATGAAATGACCATCCAGTCTAGGTGGTGCCATCTGTGAACATTCTTAGAACTACATTAAGTCACCTGCCAGAAAACCTTCCATTGGCCCGCTTGATTTTATAGCTTTACCAAAAGGTGAGATATGATATTTTCCATAATTATTTTAGAGGCTTAATTATAAGAGATCTGACGTATAACTTAATTAATAGACAGTCTAGACAATAAGCAATAACGCTCAAACACCGCGTATGCATAAAAAAAGATATTCAAAAGGACATGGCCAATTGCTGCCTCAAGCATGTATAAGAAACCGATAATTACCAATCATATTTATAATCATCATTTACCTGCCCTTATTCCACACTAGGTGTGGTCGGCACAACATGGTTCTTTTCGCCATTCATCTCTATCATTCGTCATCTCTGCAGTTACACCTTTCACGCACATATCATTTTTCACGAAGTCCATCCATACCTTCTTTGGTCTCCCTCTCCCCTTGTATCCTTCCACATTCATACTTATCACTTTCCTTGTTACATGGTTTTCATCCCTCCTCATGACGTGCACAAACCATCTTACTCTGTTACTCCTAATCTTTTCTGTCACTGGTGCTACTTTCAGGCTTCCTCTTATGTACTCATTCCTAACCCAATCCATTCGAGTAACTCCACACATCCATCGTAACATTCGCATTTCTGCCACATGTATTCTTCTTTCATCCGTCACCTTTGTTTTCCAACATTCAGATATCATATTTATAATATCAGACAATATTTATCATGTATAGCATAATTTGGTAGAACTTCCAGAGACTTTTTATTAAAGAAAATGAATAGTTTCTGATTTGACATTTTTGTTACCAAAATGTTCTGTGATCTCAACAACAACGAAATTGCAGATAATATTCGCTTTTCCCCATTGTATTTTTGGGTAATTACTGGATGTTCTACGATTGTGCTAATTTCCCAGTTACCTCGCTATTCTATTTGGATTGATATTTTTCCTACTACCAAATATTTGAAACATCACTATGCGATGCATCAATTGTGGTGTAGCTACACGAAGACTAAGGAGGCATCTTACATCTTCTTTGCCTGAACTTCTGCTCACTATCTTAGCGGGATGGTTAATAATCGATTTGAGTATTCAATCTAGGTAACCTAAAATCTAGTATCTGGATTTTTTAGTAGGTACCTATTACTAAAACATTAGTTACTCATTACATAAACGGATCGGTATGATGGACGCATTGATTAAAATATCCAGGCAGGTGACGACACGTTTATTCACGATATAGTCATCACAAGTAGGAAAAGTGCCTTAAAACTACAACACTTATAACTCAAAAACTATTCAACCGATTATAGTTGGGCTCACCTAATAAGTGAAATCTGACAGGTCGACTGACGTGTGTGATAGTGTTGTATTGAAAACATTCGAATGCGTGAGAATCGATGTGTATGTGTAGTGTTTCGATTGAAGTCGTCATACATAATGTTTTATCTCCCAACGGCGACCGTGATAGGCTAAGGTAATACCGTAAAAACATTAATTCATCAAAATGTACTGAATGTTATATGTATATGTATAACTTTATACATTACATGTGCAAAACATTCATATTTATTCTACCACTTACATTCGATTCAATAAGTACGTGTTCAAAATCGAAACGATTCAATTTAATAAATCAAAAAAAAAATCCCAGCACTAGATTATTGATGAAAAAGAAACACAAAGGAATAGAACTTTCAATGCTGTCACCGGCATACATTTTAACGTTAATTATTTCCGTTCTAAAAATATTCCATGTTTTTCATGGGCGTCCACTAGTATTTAATATTGAAGTGTACCCAAAACTTGACACAATAAACCATTTCTGTGGAATAAGCACTATTCATGGTGAAATGTAGGTAATTAAAACTAGTGGACGTATATGAATAATTACTCCAAGGAATTAATATATATCTGATCACCCATTAAGTAACCAAAATGATATTTCTGCTCAAACGCCTTGTTATGTTGAATGGCAAACATACAAGTAAAACTTTGCTATTGACGTAAGATATGGTATTTTATTCTTAATATTGTAAAAAAAATTAAAGTCCTCATATACATTTGGTTCAGTTCCGACAATGGCATCCATGAGAAAACCACATATGTCAAACTTTACTGGTTGAAGTCGGTTCTGTTTTCTTTGAGTTATTCTATTAAAACCTTTTGCAAATAATCCTTTAGAATGAATGAAATAAAAGTTATCGTGAAGTTTCTTACGGAGTGAGCACTTTATCTTTGCATATTAGGCTTTAGGTCTAATTTCTCCTTATTAAAAATGTAACTGTAAACATTCCATTGTTCTATACTTTATTTATTATATATTTATATATTATTATAGTACTTGTTACAAGTTAGGAATTTGTAATCGTGAGACGATACTAGTAAGGCTCGTATTCTGTAACCTAGACATAAATCTTTCCTTATATGGACGTAGTTACACAGAAAGGACTCAATCCTCAAAAAGTTCATCATCATCATCAGCCCATACTTGTCCACTGCTGGACATAGGCCTCTCCAATTGCACGCCACTGTGATCTGTTTTCGGCTTCTCGCATCGGCATCAGATGGCTGGCAGAAGCTCTGCCAGCCATCTTGCGTATATCATCAGTCCACCTTGCCTGAGGGCGTCTTACACTCTGTTTGCCGAGACGCGATCTCCATGAGAGAACTCGTTTTCCCCAACGGTCATCGGTTCTACGGCTAATATGGCCGGTCCACTGCCACTTCAGCTTGCTAAAACGATGAGCTATGTCGATGACTTGGGTTCTCTGTCGGATCACTTCATTTCTGATTCAAAAAGTTACTTCGGGGATATTTGGCTTTAAAGTTGGTTACGCTATTGACCCGCTATACATGTGGATTGTGTCAGGGGACATAAAAAATAGTTTCGTATTGAACTTTTTTGTGTAAATGTTTTTTATATGATGGATATGTCTTAACTTAGCCCCTGGTATAGCTAACTCAATTTCGGCCAAAGTGTGGATCGAGTCCTTTCTGTATAACTACGTCCAAATAAGGATAACTACTTAAAGATACATACATAGATATAAACAGTGAAAATTAGCTATAACATAATTACTTAGTTTATCCTGGAGCACGCACATAACAAGCTAAAACTGTATTTAAAGTAATCTGTACCCATCAAAACCATGAAGAAGACCAGATAGAAGACTGGCGTTGAGTTGATCTGTACGACAGCAGACTCAGTCGTAACTCTGAACTCAAGTCGTAAATTGCAAAATGACAACCAAACCAATTTGTATTTGCAAAGAGACAACGGACCCTCGCATTCTTGCAGTACTATAAGTACTTACTTAAGTCCTATGGTATCCCAGTGGTACAAAGGGACTTTACAAGATGGCGCCACGCCGTCCTGTTCTCTGCGACTGCTCTGGCATCGGACCAGCTCAGCCCTCGCGCTCTCAGCTCGCCGTCGACGGTGCGCCGCCACGTGTGTACCACTGTAGGGCGCACCCAGGCCTGCCCACACCTCCCACAGGCTGTCATTCGAACACGATGCTCGCCTTGTTGGATTCCCCTCTTCGGATCGTGTGACCAATCCATCGCCATTTGCGTTGTGCAATCTCCTATCCAATAGGGATTTGACCGCACTGTGGGTGGTCCTCCTTCCGTATCGCGTTC
This sequence comes from Conopomorpha cramerella, assembly GCA_012932125.1. NCBI lineage: Eukaryota > Metazoa > Arthropoda > Insecta > Lepidoptera > Gracillariidae > Conopomorpha > Conopomorpha cramerella. Next base: position 10,728 of record SJJU01013665.1, read on the forward strand.
TATAAGTACATCTGAAAAATATTGAATGTTGTTTGTTTTATGTAAAAATGTAACTCCTTACGGTAAATAAAAGAAATTTGAACGTTGGTCAAATGTTGACTGGCAGACTGGCTTATGTCGGACTCATGCCGACTAAAAGCCTTGGGTGGCCATTGGCGGAGCGTGTCGGGTGACTCCGGGATCTCCTTGGTGGCCACCGTTTCACTGCTTGCTGGGTTTTTCGGCTAGGAAATGTGGGATCTTCTGCATCCTTACTGTGCTGGAACCACACCACAGCTGCGACAGTCACTCCCTCTCCGTAGTTGTCTATAATATCATCAAGACGATCAACCAATCGTATCTACAGGACAACAGTTTTCCACCATCGTCCATGCGCCCAGAAAGCTAGTCATCATCATCATCATCATCAGCCCATACTTGTCCACTGCTGGACATAGGCCTCTCCAATTGCACGCCACTGTGATCTGTTTTCGGCTTCTCGCATCCAGCTTCTGCCAGCCATCTTGCGTATATCATCAGTCCACCTTGCCTGAGGGCGTCCTACACTCCGTTTGCCGAGACGCGGTCTCCACTCGAGAACTCGTTTTCCCCAACGGTCATCGGTTCTACGGCTAATATGGCCGGCCCACTGCCACTTCAGCTTGCTAAAACGATGAGCTATGTCGATGACTTTGGTTCTCTGTCGGATCACTTCATTTCTGATTCGATCCTTCAGAGAAACGCCGAGCATAGCCCTTTCCATAGCACGCTGTGCGACTTTGAGCTTGTGGGCCAGCCGTGCCGTCAGTGTCCACGTCTCAGCTCCGTATGTCATTACAGGTAGGACACACTGATTGAAGACCTTTGTCTTCAGGCACTGTGGGATCGCTGATGTTAAGACTCGACGTGCTGCCCAACCCAGCTGAATTCTTCTGTTTACCTCGTCCTCGAAGTTGTTTCTACCCAACTGCAATGTCTGCCCAAGGTATACATATATTTTTTAACAACTTCGAGAACGGTGCCGTGTACTGAAATCGGTTCCGGTAGAACATGTTCATTGAACATGACCTTGGTTTTATCCAAGTTCATCCGTAGGCCGATCCGTAGAGAAGAATCAGCTAGGTCATTCAGCATCAGTTGAAGGTCCTGCAGCGTTTCTGCCATGATGACGATGTCGTCTGCAAATCGCAAGTGAGAGATGTGTTCGCCATTGATGTTGATGCCACGTCCTTTCCAATGCAGCGTCTTGAACATATCCTCCATTGCATTTGTGAACAATTTCGGGGAAATAACATCCCCTTGTCTCACTCCTCGATGCAATGGTATGGGACGTGTCTGCTGATTTTGTACTTGGACGGACATGGTGGCAGCCTCGTAGAGGCATCTTATCACTTGGATGTATCGCCAGTCAACTTGGCAACGCTGCAGAGACTCCAGAACGGACCAGATCTCAACCGAGTCAAAGGCCTTCTCATAGTCCACGAATGCTAGACACAGGGGCAGATTATATTCTTCAGTTTTTTCTATGATCTGCCGCACTGTGTGGATGTGGTCTATGGTGCCATAACCGCTCCGAAATCCAGCCTGCTCCGGAGGTTGAAATTCGTCGAGTCTTCGCGCAAGACGGTTTGTGATCACTCTTGAGAACAGCTTGTAGACGTGGCTTAGAAGAGAAATGGGTCGATAGTTCTTCAACAGGGTTTTGTCTCCCTTTTTGAAGAACAGGACGACCACACTTCTACTCCACGCCTCCGGAGTTCTTCCTTCGAAGAGGACAGCGTTAAAAAGCTTTTGGAGCTCCCTCAATATCGGTTTACCTCCAGCCTTTAATAGTTCTGTTGTAACGCCATCCTCTCCTGGAGCTTTTCCGTTTTTGAGCTGTCTAAGAGCGATCTCAATTTCGCCAGTACTGACTTCTGGCAGGTCTTCGGTGGAGTGGCGTGTCAATGTGGCTCTAGAGTCCCCATTTTCGGGATCAGGGCGAGATGCATGCGATGCGTATAACTGGCCATAGAAGTCTTCAACCTCCGAAAGGACCGACGGCTTCGAAGTGACGACTTCTCCACTTGCTGTGGTCAACTTCGCAAGGTGGCTTCTTCCAAGAGATTGTACGAACACTTTTGACCCCCGATTCTGCTCAATCGCTCTTTCTATTGAAAGAGTATTGTAGCATCGGAGGTCGCGCCGCACGTGCTTACTAATCTCCTGGTTTAGAGCCCGCCTTGCGGTCGAAGTGACGGGTGGATTCTCACGTCGTTCCTTCATCAGCCGTAAAGTCTCCCCGGAAAGCTTTGACTTCCTGCCCTTACGCTGCATTTCACAAAATCTCGTACCCTCTTCCCTGAGGACCCGAGTCACATTTTCGAGGTTCTTGTTCACGTCTGCTGTGGTTTCCACGGCAACGAATCGGTTCTCCAAACTTAGCTGGAAAGCTTCGGATCCCATTATAGTTTGGAGCATGGTTGGTTGGAGCCTGGCTTTCATCAGACGGACACGTTCAGCCTTAAAGTTGATATTCAGAGAGCCTCTGACTAGTCGGTGATCGCTACCGGTATTAAACCTGTTGATCACAGAGACGTCTCTGAATATGTGCTTTTTGTTCGTCATGATGAAATCGATCTCATTTTTGGTCATAGTATCGGGGCTTTGCCAGGTCCACTTCCTTTGGGGCTTTTTCTTAAACCACGAGTTCATTAGAAATAGCCCCTCTCGTTCGAGGAAGTTTACTAGCATTTGCCCCCTATGATTCCTTGCTCCAAATCCATGGGATCCTACTGCCGATTCATTGCAATTCTGTACTCCCACTTTAGCGTTAAAGTCCCCCATAACAACGCTGTAATGCGTCTTAGTAGTGGAGTGGAGGGCCTTCGATATATCATCGAACAGGCCCTCCACCTCATCGTCCGAGTGTGTCGAGGTCGGTGCATACACTTGTACCACTTTCAGAAAGCTAGTAAATTTGGAATATCTACCCATAAATTCGCAGGTGCATTATTTCTATAAGTCTGGCACCGTCACGATTTAGGGTGTCGGTGGAACAAAGGAACAGGGTATGATTTAGAATAGGCACCTTGTGAACAAGTGTGCCCCATCGTAGACCACGTCGCTGCTTAACATCAGGCAGGATGGTGGTCAAACGCTTGTCCATTGAGATAAAAAAAATAACAAAGGTGTGGACAGATGTGGGAATCCAAAGCGTGAATAGGCAAGTGATCAATCACGCTTGCGTGAGTTTGCTAATCGCTGGCGTACAGCACGAAGAACACATGAAGTCCGTAATGTGGTCGTCAATACCCCAGAAGAAGAGTTGGAAACAAACGGATCACTCTCAGTAGATCCATTGCCCACATCCATAATGTATCTAGTGAGATATATTTTTCTACTGGATCTACTGAGAGTAAAGGAAACAAACAGGCAGATAATATAGATAAATATAATTTGTACGGAGTTGAGAAAACCTGTGCTTTGAAAAGAGGCAGGTTCAGTAGACGCGCACGTCTCCAAAGAATGGATCGTAGAGACAGGTGAGGCATTGACGGTTGGTGGTGGTCTTGGCCCTGATAAAGTGATCTATGGTGGTCAAAAGATTTCCTGTCAAAACACACACAAACACGTGCGCAAGTACTAGGTATTCCTCCTACAGTATTTGTTTCGTTTTGGAGGAAGACGAAGGTCCGTACAACATTACAATTATTAGCTATGATACCCAAGTCAAATATGATCTAAGATCAAGCCCATTTACTGGTAAAAAAAACTTAAATGCCAATTTAACAATAACCGATGGGGCGGGTATATAGTTTAGCACAAATGAATGAATAGGCCTCAAAGAGCGAGGATAGAAGTGTGGTGTTCACATGCACGGCTTAGGCCTGAAATTCAAGCCATCAAGACGCGAACCAAACGGTTTGCGTCTACTTTCATAGCGTAAACCGCCAGCATGTGGAATGACTTGCTGGCGTGTGTTTCCTGCGCGGACAAGGTGTTTTTGGAAAACATACTGTTACGCCCGGGGATCGAGAAACAACGGCTAGAATGCCGTAGAAGTGCATCGAACATTCGAGAGGCCTAAAGAACGTACGTAACAATACATTGTAGTAGGTATTATGCTTTTCTGGTTTTAGGTTCTTATGTGCTTAATTTCCCCTGTCTAACGTGCTGAAGAGGCCCCGAAAACCGCCAATATTCTCTGTGGCGTAGCTTCCACATGATACCACAAAAAAGAAATCATTGTATTTCAGACTTCGATATTACCTTAGAATATTAAAGATAAAATTTGGTGTTGACAAAAAACGGGCCAAAATCTTCACAAAAGTTCCATCCTCTATGATAAATTAAAAAAAAAACTTTGATATAAATGTTTTTTATTTGGTGCTATAAGTAGTTCTTAGATATACAAAATTAAGTAATTGACACTAAAATGTTACCATTTATACACGTGTATAACTTTAGAAGATTTATTTTTGTATTTGGTTTTATAAGTACCTAAAGTAATTAAAAAATGTTCTAAAAAATATTCCTGTTGTCTACCTAATTGGCTGTCATGATATACCACTTTTTTATTATTCGTTTCTATGCTAAAGGTTTACCTTCCGAAACAATTCCGTGCTACAAGCACCATATATAGAGCGTAGCTCAAAACATTGGCACTCTTATACCGTCTCAACTAAGTACTTAAATGGGATGGGTCTCAGTATTAACATTGAGAATAACCATTGATAGTATTACTGATACTACATTTCTCACTATGGCTTATTCCGATTATCCACCCAAGAAAATCTACCCCAGGATTGATATTCGGAAAACTACCACCACCCCGCCATACAGTTGAAAATTTAGTTTTTGTGTGATGAGGTGGATTTTTGGACGCGTTTTTTCCCACTATCCACCCTGGGGTGGATTTTCTAGGGTGGATATTCGGAATTAGCCCTCACTATTACCATGGTTTAAAATCTCTAAATACTTAAAAAAAAACTAACTTATTATGTAGTTGTAAGCATCGATATTATTGTAATCTAATTATGTTCATAACTTTTTGTTAATTAATGCAACAGTGCCGACATATAGCCTAACAAACAAATCAAAAACTTTCCAATGATGTATCAAAAGTGCTTAGTAGTAGTGTAGATACTGTTTTATAGCTTTTTCTATCTACCGCAACATGCGGTCGGAGCGGCCATATTCTGTCGGACCTAATTTGGCCAATTTTAGTGTAACAAATTTTTCCTTCGTGATTATGTTTCTAACAAATCTTTACTTACCCCTGGAAAAAGATCTTTCCTATCAGAGCAGTGGGCCGCGTGGTTGAAATGTACACAAAATACTAAGGGTGGACGCGGGTTCGTGTCCGGCTACTGGACGTGTACCAATGGGACTCTTTCTGAGCCAATGTACGCAACGCAACGCTTGTACGGTGAACGACAACATCGTGATGAAACCAGCACACCACAAGGTGTGTGAACCCTATAACGGCGATGGGCTCACTTGTCACGTTAGGTTAAATACGATTGGTGAACTGTGGGCATTTGCTATAGCAAGTGCCTCTGCCTACACCGTTAAGGGGTTAAAAGGCGTGAAATTCATTTTGACTTTCATATTAATATTAAGTACTTAGATATAAGCCTTGACAATTTGAAAAGATGCCAGATTTTTCCCAGTTCTTCTGGAACCGGGGACGTGTTTAGTTCTTTACTGACCGGACCATTATCAAGTTATCGTTATACTTGAATGAAACTGAACAGTATAAGGAACAAAGTAATTCCGATTCTATTCTATGATTAGGAAATACTATTATTCCTTATTGTTGCATTTTTGAGCTGGTGGAACACCTGGTCAGGGATGTATCCGGCCATCAAGAATTTGTTAAATTAGTATTAAGTCATATTTATGTTAAGTATACTTAGACGTAAGTCCTGGCGATATGAAAAGATGCCAGTTTCTTACCGGTTCTTCTGGATAGTTAATGAAATTAACTCGAACCGGGGACGTTTACTTTGGTTTTTAAAATCATACATGACTTGTGTTATTATACTGTATATCTGTATGTAATAGCACTTATAACAATGAAAAAATAAATGATTTCATTTGATTTTGCTGTGCCCTCCATTATCTATATTCTGTCGTGTATCATTCACAGTTGATATTACCTGTTGTGCATACATTTTTAACGGAATTCAAAAAAAGGAGGAGGTTTTCAATTCGTCTGTATTTTTTTAATGTTTGTTACCTCAGAACTTTCTCCTGGGTGAACCGATTTGGATGTTTTTTTATTTATTTGAAAGTTTTATATGAATTAATAATAGAAGTATAAGAATTTATATGGCTCAAACGGGAGCTTCCCGTTTGGTCCCATATAAAGTTGGCTCAGTTCCGACAATGGCATCCACGAGAAAACCACATGTAAAATTTCTACCAAAATAAAATGTATACCGCTACAGTATGTAAAATTTTACTGGTTGAAGTACCAAACATTGTGGAATGCAAATAAACAGAAATGGACATACCGGGTTACTCCGGGCAGACTTCGATCTAAAATTCTTTGAAGCCAAAAAGGTCTTCATTTCGTTTCTTTATTGGCTATGTGCGCGACGGTGGCGACGTGTAGCGTTTACAACATTTGCGGAAGCTGTCAAATAATAACAATGTAAACATTGTTAGTTTTCTTTGCAAATATAAATAAAACCAAAGATTAAAATAGTATTGTTGACAATATATAATATATAATAGTGAAATTTATTCAATAGTTTGTAAAATTAATATAATAATAAAAAAGGGGTTTCTAACTATTACACACAATATTAGTTTCCAACCACAAACTGAGATAAAATGCAATAAATTAGTATTAGCCGAGCATGTAAGAACGCAACACGATAAAAAGTTAACAACGCAACAACAGTCATGGCCCATTTCTTTGCTTTGAATTTGTACTGCAATCAACACTTGACAGCTGATCATCCGCATTTGTTTCCAATTTCTGCCGTGTTGTGCGCTGCGGTCGTTATCTCTCTGCCACTACTCGCTTTGCACATAGCCAATAGTACCTAAATTAAGAAGGCGTTTACTTAGTCTCCCCAGGCCCCTTAGCAAAGCGCTCCAAGAAAGAAATGACAAGACATACCAAGCACTGCGATTGGTTGAAACAAGCTGAGTCGCACGATGTGTGACATAGCAGCCAATCACAGCGCGTATTGGCTCTATGTCATGTCTCTCTTGGCACCCTTGCTAGGGCTGCTGAGTTCAATTTTAATACGTAAAACGAACGAATTGTAAACCTGTTACTTAAGTATATACAAACTTCCTATTTGTACCTTACTTACTTAAATAAATACATCTTGTGAACATTTGAGTTTTAATTTCATCTTTACAGTTCAGTTTACTGAACTAATACCTTATCTAGCTGATACTGGCTACTTGTAATGAAATAGAAAGGGAGGCCTATGTCAAGCAGTGGACAGCCATGATGAATGGAATATTCTCTAGGACACTTACCTTCGTAAATAAAACACTAACCAACACCTTGTGGTTACTTAAGTACTTAGCCCCGAGGTGTTAATGTTACTCTCACGGTTCGCCATACAAAGTTGTTAAATACCTACTGGGAATCTTTTAGCCGGAGCCCGGAGCGCGTCTTTCTGGAGTCAATATAATAAATAAATACACTTCACGCCTTTTAATCCCAAAGCAGGGTAGGGAGAGGCACTTGCTTAGTAAGCAAATGCCCACAGTTCACCAAGCGTATTTAACCCAACGTGACAGGGGGTGAGCCCATCGCCGTTATAGGGTTCACACACCTTGTGGTGTGCTGGTTTCATCACGATGTTGTCCTTCACCGTACGAGCGTAGCGTTGCGTACATAGGCTCTGAAAAAGAGTCCCATTGGTACACGTCCAGTAGCCGGACTCGAACCCGCGACTGCCCGGTTACAAGTCAAGTATCCGACCAACTGGACCACAGACGCTT